>BPLR01020511.1:0-98745 GCA_021605095.1 Caerostris extrusa | reverse complement strand
AAAACAATTACCCGAAAAAGTCTTTTCATTAACTATTACTCATCCTATTATCCTTGATTTACATTGTTGATTTAGTGAAGAATCTAACATATTTTTAAAAGTTCAACAAGTCGAGCGGAATACAACTAATGTTCAGAAGTGTGAAGAATTGTAGGGCATTTGTTATAGAGAAATAACGTTGTATCAGGTCGATAATTAACTTTTTGATCTAAATATCTGTTTAAAGAAGAAAGTCTGCTATAGTGAAAAGCGGAATTATTTATGCGAGGGTTAATTAGTAGCACTTTAATCAATGTTCAAAGTAATTTTTAAATAAATAACAAACTACAAACAATATTTTTAAAAATCACTTTACTTAAAAAGTGGGAAATAAAACCGCTTATTCAACTGTTTATTTTGGCAATTTCTTTTTTAGTTTCTAAATCTCCAGACCGGAAAAAAAACCCTCGAGGAAAGTAGTAATTACAAAGTCACTGGAGTACAATTTGCGACGAAAACTGAAAAAACAGAACGAACAATAATTAACGAAAAAAAAAATGAATCATTAACATTTTATCATTGAAACCATCCATGCCTCGTCTGGATTTGAAGCAATAAGCAAAAGTAAAAAGGATTATTTAAAATTGAAAACAATCATAACCTCAATTTTTTCAATTTAATCCCCAGTGCGTACGTTGAACGTTTCATGAGAAGAAGAAATACTAAAAAGGTTAAACATAAAGAAAACTCCGACTGAAAAAAAAAAATGAATAACAATAACAAAATAAAAATAATAATAATGAAGTATAAAAAAAACCTATTAACAAATCTGTGTCACTTTTACGAAATTAATGCCGTCCAATAGGAATCATTACGAACACAGCATAAAGTTAAAAGCACAGCAGTGAAAAATAATAATAAAATAAATGATTCAGTTTCAAAGCATTTTAATTAACATTTTGTGAGAAAAATGCAGCGCTGGTGTTCCGCTACATATAATGGACTCCCCAGCGTGCTAAGATTGATTTTTTTATTGTTATTATTTTCTCGCCTATTATTCATTCTATACAGAATTTTCTTTCAGTGCTCTTTTTTCCTGCAGTTTTCGGAAATCTGGGACTGACAGGAGGAACGGTTATGGATTATGAGCTCTAGTTCATTTTATAACGCTAACTTTTCTTCATGATTTAGTTTCAAACACGCCGCTACTTCTGAGTTTGACATCAAAGAAATTTTCTACCTCAAGAGAGCAGTTATCTCACTGCGCAATACAATACCTATTCTTTTATTGCCGATCCGCAAGCACTCGTATCTTAATTTTTTTTTCTCTTTTGAAGACGGGGAATGACGTTTCTTTTCACAAGTTTAGAAGTTTTTCGTTAGCGGCGAATTTGCATTTAATGTTGTTTGAATCTTTTAGAATCTTAAGAGTACTAAAATGCTTTGAAATTCATTTTCGCTCGTTGTTTGATAATTGCAATTCTAATTAAATGTCCTGCTAAAAAAACATCAAAAATAAAAATCGATATAGCATTCTATTGTATTTTGACATTTTCAAATCTTGTTAAAAAAAAATATTTAAAAATAATTCAATTCCTTTTCTGTTAAATTTTAAGACGAAATTTGTATCAAAGCTAATTTGCATAACTTGAAAATATTTGTTTTTTTACTTACTGCTAATTTAATTACATATCTAATTAAAAATATACAAGAAGAGACTACATTCAAATAAAACAGTAAATCATTTGAAATAAAAGACTCAAAAGCAAAATATTTGCAAGATAAATTTATTAGTATTTTACTGAATTAAAAATAATTCTGATCTTGCATAACGAAAACTAATCTTAATTTTCCTACAGATATTAAAATAAAAAGAATAATGTTTCATTATATAATTATTCTGTATAATTTTAAAGGAAAAAATCGCACATGATGATTAAGTTTAAAAACGCACCGCTACATCTGCGCTGGTAAATCATGAAATTTAACCGAGCGTAATGTTTTAGTAATGTAAACAAAAAATTATACTCATAAGTATTTTCTCCTCCATACTAGTGCATTATTGATGAATGATATCGCCTGCTAGTCTCAAAAAGATAGATAAAGTTGAATAAATTACTTTTCTAATAGTGAAATATTTACATTTTCATTAAACTAAAGATATATATTGTCCTTTTTTTTAATTAAAGTAAATAATAATAAATAAAAATAAATTCATTAAAATAAATAATAAAAATTAATTAAAAATATAAGAAATAAAAATTAATAAAAAATTAAATTAAATTTTGAATTAATTTCATTAAAAATTTAATAAAAATTAAGTGCAATTTAATAAAAATAAACATAAAAATGCAAATTTGAAAAGTAAAATAATAAAATAATTGAATACTAAAATTTGAAATTATTATTTAAATTTTTATTAAATTAATTTAGGGATATAATATAATTCTAACACAAATTTGATAAATAAATCAAATTTTATAAATAAATAAAAATAAATTTATTAAAATAATTAATAAATATTAATAAAAAAAATAAGCAATAAAAATTTATAAAAATAAAAACGATCGTAGGATGATGCAAAGAACGTATTGTGAATCCGTGTGATAGAACATCTCAATTAGTCCGCTGATCTTACACACAAATAAAAAACAATTACCCGAAAAAGTATTTTCATTAACTATTACTCATCCTATTATCCTGATTTACATTGTTGATTCAGTGGAGAATCTAACATATTTTTAAATGTTCAACAAGTTGAGCGGAACACAACTAATATTCAGAAGTGCAATGAATTGAAGGAAATTTTGTTATAGAAAAATAATGTTGTACAAGGTTGATAATTAACTTTTCATCTAAATTTCTGCTTAAAGAAACAAATATGCCATAGTGAAACGTAGGAATTCTTTATGCGAGAGTTAATTAGTAGCAATTTAATCAATGTTTAATTTTAAATAATAACAAACGACTAACAAAATTTTAAAAAGTACTTTACTTAAAAGGGGAAATAAACCGCTTATTCAATTGTTTATTTTGGCAATTTCTTTTTAGTTTCTAAATCTCCAGATCGGAAAAAACCCTCGATGAAAGTAATTATAAAAGTCACAGGAGCACATTTTACGACGAAAACTGAAAAAACAGAACGAACAATAATTAATGAAAAAAAAAAAATTAATCATTAACCTTTTATCTTTGAAACCATCCACGCATCGACTGGGATTTGAAGCAGTAAGCAAAAGTAAAACAATTATTTAAAATTGAAAACAATCATAACCTCAATTTTTCAATTTAATCCCCAGAGCGTACATTGTACATTTTAAAGAAGAAGAAATACTAAAAATGTTAAAACATAAACAAAAACCCAGCTGAAAAAAATTAATAATAATAATAATAAACAATAATAATGAAGGAGTAAAAAACCTATTATCAATACTGTGTCACTTTTACGAAATTAATGCCTGTCCAATAGGAATCGTACGAACACAGCATAAAGCTAACGCCGCAGTGAAAAAGTAATAATAAAATAAATGATTCAGTTTCAAAGCATTTTAATTAACATTTTGTGAGAAAAAATGCAGCGCTGGTGTTCCGCTACATATAATGGACTCCCAGCGTGCTAAGATTGATTTTTTTATTGTTATTATTTTCGCCTATTATTCATTCTATTCAGACTTTTCTTTCAGTGCTCTTTTTTCCCTGCAGTTTTCGGGAAATCTGGGACTGACAGGAGAAACGGTTATTGATTATGAGCTCTAGTTCATTTTATAATGTTAACTTTCCTTCATGATTTTGTTTCAAAACGCGCCGCTACTTCTGCGTTTGACATCTAAGAAATTTTTCTACCTCAAGAGAGCAGTTATCTCTGCGCAATACAATACCTATTCTTTTTATTGCCGAACCGCAAGCTCTCGTCTTTAATTTTTTTGTCTCTCTTTTAAAGATGGGGAATGACGTTTCTTTTCACAAGTTTAGAAATTCTTCGATTGCGGCGAATTTGCGTTTAATGTTGTTTGTATCTTTTAGAATCTTAAGAATACTGAAATGAATCGAAATTCATTTCACTCGTTATTTTGATAATTGTAATTCTAATTAAATGTCATGTTAAAAAATCGTCAAAATAAAAATCTATAAAACATTGTATTGTATTTTGGCCTTTTCAAATAATGTTAAACAAATTATTTAAAAGTAATTTAAAGTTCTTCCTGCTATGTTTCAAAAATAAATTTGATATCAAAATTAATTTGCATAACTTGAAAAGATTTGATTTGTTTACTTAATGTACGTTACATATCTAATTAAAATTATACATACAAGACATTATAGTCTAATAAAAATCAGTGTAAAATCATTTGAAATAAAAGATTCAAAAGCAAATATTTGCAGATAAATTTACTAGTATTTTCCCTGAATTAAAAATAATTCTGATTTTGTATAACAAAAACAAATCTTAATTTTCCTGCAGATATAAAAATAAATATAATAATTGTTTCATTATTTAAATATATTCAGTATAATTTTAAAGAAAAAAAAAATTCATACATGATGATTTAGTTTCAAAACGCACAGCTATTTCTGCGTTGGTCAATCATGAAATTTATCCGACGTAATGTTTTAGTAATGTAAACAAAAAATTACACTCTATTTTTCCTCCATACCAGATAATACCATAATTGAATACCATAATTGATGAATGATATTGCCTACCTATCTCCAAAGAGAAAAATAAATTACTTTTCTAATATTGAAATATTTACATTTTCATTAAACTAAAAATATATATAAAATAAATAATAATAAATAAAAATAAATTTATTAAAGTAATTAATAAAAATTAATTTAAAAAAACAAGCAATAAAAATTAATAAAAAATTAAATAAAATTTTGAATTAATTTCATAAAAAAATAAGTGCAATTTAAAAAAAAAAATAAATATAAAAATACAAATTTGAAAAGTAAAATATAAAAAATAATTAAATAAAAATAATTAATTAATTTAATAATAAAAATTTAAATCATTATTTAAATTTTTATTAAACTTATTTATGTATATAATATAATTCTGACACAAATTTGATACATTAATAAAAATAAATTTATTAAAACAATTAATAAAAATGAATGAAAAATAAGGAATAAAAATTAATAAAAAAATAAGCGCTAACAATTAATAAAAAAAAAATGATCATAGGTAGATGCAGAGAACTTCTTATGAATTCCTGTGACAGAACATCTCAATTAGTTCACTGATTGTACACACAAATAAAAAATTACACGAAAAAGTCTTTTCATTAACTATTATTCATCCTATTATCCTTGATTTACTTTGTTGATCCAGTGATAAATTTGACATATTTTTAAATGTTCAACACGTTGAATGGAACACAATTAATGTTCGGAAGTGGAATTGAAGGAAATTTTGTTATAGAAAAATGATGTTGTACAAGGTTGATAATTAACGTTTGATCTAAATTTCTATTTAAAGAAACAAATCTACTATACTGAAACACAGGAATTATTTATGCAAGAGTTAATTAGTAGCACTTTAATCAATGTTTAAAATAATTTTTAAATAAATAACAAACGACAAACATAATTTTAAAAAGTACTTTACTTAAAAAGGGGAAAATCAATCGCTTATTTAATTGTTTATTTTGGCAAATCCTTTTTTTTTTTATTCCAAATCTCAAGACCGGAAAAAAAAATCAATGAAAGTAATTACAAAAGTCACATGAGAACAATTTACCACTAAAACTGAAAAAAACAGAATGAACACTATTTAACAAAAAAAGGAATCATTAACATTTTATCATTGAAACCATCCATGCCTCGTCTGGGATTTGAAGCAACAAGCAAAAGTAAAACAATTATTTAAAATTGAAACAATCGTATCCTCAATTTTTCAAATTTAATCCCCAATGCGTACGTTGAACATTTCATGAGAAGCAGAACTACTAAAAAGGTTAAAACATAAACAAAAATCCAACAGAAAAAATTAATAATAATAATAATAAAAAATAATAATGGAGGGTAAAAAAAAAAAAAAAAACATATTAACAAAACAGTGTCACTTTTACAAAATTAATGCCGTCCAATAGAATCGTACGAACACAGCATAAAGTTAAAGTACAGCAATGAAAAAATTAATAATAAAATAAATGATTCAGTTTCAAAGCATTTTAATTAACATTTTGTGAGAAAATGCAGCGGTTGTGTTCCGTTACATATAATGGACTCCCAGCGTGCTAAGATTGATTTTTTTTATTGTTATTATTTTCTCCTGTTATTCATTCTATTCAGACTTTTCTTTCAGTGCTCTTTTTTTCCTGCAGTTTTCGGGAAAGCTGGGACTGACAGGAGAAACGGTTATTGATTATGAGCTCTAGTTCATTTTATAACGCTAACTTTTCTTCATGATTCAGTTTCAAAACGCGCCGCTACTTCTGTGTTTGACATCTAAGAAATTTTTCTACCTCAAGAGAGCAGTTATGTCTGCGCAATACAATACCTATTCTTTTATTGCCGAACCGCAAGCTCTCGTCTCTTAATTTTTTTCTTCTCTCTTTTTAAAGACGGGGAATGACGTTTCTTTTCACAAGTTTCGAAATTTTTCGTTAGCGGCGAATTTGCTTTTAATGTTGTTTGAATCTTTTAGAATCTTAAGAGTACTGAAATGCTTCGATATTCATTTCGCTCGTAATTTTGATGATTGCATTTCTAATTAAATGTTCTATTAAAAAAAAGCATCACAATAAAAATTTATATAGCATTCTATTGTATTTTGGCCTTTTCAAATCTTGTTAAACAAAAATATTTAATAATAATTTAAGTTCTTTTCTGATAAATTTTAAAACGAAATTTGTTATCAAAACTAATTTGCATAGCTTGAAAAGATTTGATTTTTTTATTTAATGTACGTTACATATCTAATTAAAATTTTACAAACAAGTTATTATATTCTAATAAAATTCAGTGTCAAATCATTTGAAATAAAGGATTCAAAAGCAAAATATTTTGTAAGATAATTTTATTAGTATTTTCCTGAATTAAAAATAATTCTGAATTTGTATAACAAAAACAAATCTTAATTTTCCTACAGATATTAAAATAAAATAGAATAAAGTTTCATTATTTAATTATTTTGTATAATTTTAGAGAAAAAAATTCCTACATGATGATTTAGTTTCAAAACGCATGTCTATCTCGCCCTGGTAAATCATGAAATTTAATCGACGTAATGTTTTAGTAATGTAAACAAAAAATTACACTCATAAGTATTTTTCCTCCATACTAGTGCGTTATTGATGAATGATATCGCCTGCTAGTCTCCAAAAAAGAGAGATAAAGTTGAATAAATTACTTTTCTAATAGTGAAATATTTACATTTTCATTAAACTAAAGATATATATTGTCCTTTTTTAAATTAAAATAAATAATAATAAATAAAAATAAATTCATTAAAATATATAATAAAAATTAATTAAAAGAAATAAACAATAAAAATTTAACAAAAAATTAAATTAAATTTTGAATTAATTTCATAAAAATTTAATAAAAATTAAATGCAATTTAATAAAAAATAAATATAAAAATGCAAATTTGAAAAGTAAAATAATAAAAATAATTAAATAAAAATAATAAAATAATTTAATAATAAAATTTGAAATTATTATTTAAATTTTTTATTAAATTAATTTAAGTATATAATATAATTTGACATAAATTTAATAAAATTAATAAAAATAAATTTATTAAAATAAATAATAAAAATTAATAAAAAATAAGCAATAAAAATTAATAAAAATAAAAACGATCATTGGATGACGCAGAGAACTTATTGTGAATCCTTCTGACAGAACATCTCAATTAGTCCACTGATTCTACACACAAATAAAAAACAATTACTCGAAAATGACTTTTCATTAACTATTACTCATAATATTATCTTGATGTTTACATTGTTGATTCAGTGGAGAATCTAAAATATTTTTAAAAGTTCAACAAGTCGAGCCGGAACACAACTAATGAATAAGGACATTGACAATTGGTAATTGTAGGACATTTGTTATAAAAATAACGTTGTACCAGGTTGATGATTAACTTTTGATCTAAATTTATGTTTAAAGAAGTAAGTCTGCTATAGTGAAACGCAGGAATTATTTATGCGAGGGTTATTTAGTAGCACTTTAATCAATGTTCAAAGTAATTTTTAAATAAATAACAAACAATATTTTTAAAATTACTTTACTTAAAAAGGGGAAAATAAACCGCTTATTTAATTGTTTATTTTTGGCAATTTCTTCTTTTTATTTTAGATTCCAAATCTCGAAACCGGAAAAAAAGGACACTCAATGAAAGTAATTACAGAAGTCACAGAAGTACAATTTACCACAAAACTGAAAAAAAAAAAAAAAAAAAAAAAAAAAAAAAAAACGAAAAATAATTAACAAAAAAACGCATAATTAACATTTTATCATTGAAACCATCCATGCCTCGACTAGGGATTTAAAGAAATAAGCCAAAGTAAAACAATTATTTAAAATTGAAAACAATCATAATCTCAATTTTTTCAATTTAATCCCCAGTGCGTACATTGCACATTTTATGAGACGAAGAAATACTAAAAAGGTCAAAACATAAACAAAAACCCAGCTGAAAAAAAATAATAATAATAACAAAAATAACAATGAAGGAGTAAAAAAAACATATTAACAAAACTGTGTCACTTTTACGAAATTAATGTCGTCCAATAGGAATCGTACGAACACAGCATAAAGTTAAAGCACAGCAGTGAAAAAAAGTAATAATAAAATAAATGATTCAGTTTCAAAGCATTTTAATTAACATTTTGTGAGAAAATGCAGCTTTGGTGTTCCGTTACATATAATGGACTCCCAGCGTGCTAAGATTGATTTTTTATTGTTATTATTTTCTCCTGTTATTCATTCTATTCAGACTTTTCTTTCAGTGCTCTTTTTTCCTGCAGTTTTCGGGAAATCTGGGACTGACAGGAGAAACGGTTATTGATTATGAGCTCTTGTTCATTTTATAACGCTAACTTTTCTTCATGATTTAGTTTCAAAACGCGCCGCTACTTCTGCTTTTGACATCTAAGAAATTTTTCTAGCTCAAGAGAGCAGTTATCTCTGCGCAATACAATACCTATTCTTTTTATTGCCGAACCGCAAGCTCTCGTCTCTTAATCTTTTTTCTCTTTTTAAAGGCGGGGAATGACGTTTCTTTTCACAAGTTTAGAAATTTTCGATAGCGTCGAATTTGCGTTTAATGTTGTTTGAATCTTTTAGAATCTTAAGAATACTGAAATGCATCGAAATGCATTTCACTCGTTATTTTTATAATTGTAATTCTAATTAAATGTCATGTTAAAAAAATCGTCAAAATGAAAATCTATAAAGCATTGTATTGTATTTTGGCCTTTTCAAATAATGTTAAACAAAATGTTTAAAAGTAATTTAAAATTCCTTTCTGATATGTTTCAAAAAAAAATTTGATATCAAAACTAATTTGCACAATTTGAAAAGATGTGATTTGTTTAATTATTTTACGTTACATATTTAATTAAAATTATACAAACAAGATATTATATTCTAATAAAAATCAGTTTCAAATCATTTGAAATAAAATATTCAAAAGCAAACTATTTGCAAGATAATTTTATTTGTATTTTACTGAATTAAGAATAATTCTGATTTTGTATAACAAAACTAATCTTAATTTTCTTACATATATTAAAAAAAAAATAGAATAAACTTTCATTATTTAATTATTCTGCATAATTTTAAAGAAACAAAATCGTACATGATGATTTAGTTTCAAAACGCACCGCTACTTTTTTTGCTCTGGTCGACCATGAACTTCAACCGACGAAGCTCACTTCCAAACATTTAAAGATTTCGTGCTTGCAAACCGTCGATTTACAACTAGAGACCTTGCTCATGATGTCGGAATTTCAAAAGGATCGGGCAATTCCATTTTTAGGCCTCAAACGCGTCGAATCTCGATTGGTACCGAAAACACTGAATGCGCCAGATCACACTGCATTGATTCTTCGTGACATTTCCGCCAAAGCTGAAACCCATATCGTTCCACAACCACCGTATTTCTACCGTGCGACTCTTATTCACTAAACTCAAAAGACCCCTCCGGGACACCGTTTTGAGTCGATTGCAGAGATTCAACTTGAATCGGCTAGCACTTTGAAGTCCATCCCTGCCGACGAATTTTTGGCATGCATTGAGGATTGAAAAAAAGTTAGCATAAGCGCATTGTGTACGGAGGGGATTACTTTGTAGGCGATGAAATAAATTTGGAAGGATAAATAAAGAGTTTTTAAAAAACAAAATTGGTCTTACTTTTTTGGGCACAGTAGTAGTTGTAAACGAGAAAATAGGCAATTAAATTTTAAGTAGTAAATAATACTATTTCTTATGCTGCATCATGAAAATGAGCAGAAAAATTTAATAAATCTAATTTTGATAGAAAACAATGTAAAATAAATAATAATAGAAAAAAAAATAAACAGTTCCTTACAATTGAAAAAAATAATTCTTACTTTTTGGGCACAGTAGTATCGCAAAATATACAAATCATTATCATCAATTTCTTTCATTAGCTAAAATCTACAGATATTTCCATAACGTTATTAACTTTTTCTCTGTGGATCATGTCAAAAGTGTATTGGACGTAAAATACCACGAAAAAAAGATTATTTCTATAAGATAAGTGTTTATATCCGTGCATTGTGCCAGAACTAAGAGAAAAAGTTACCTTGTTTTCTCTAGAAGCAATGTTATGAAGCATACTCCTCAATATGCTTTGTAAAGGCCCTTACTGGATATTAAAACACTTATATTTTCTTTGTCACTTTTCTTTACGGATCTAAAGTAGACAATTAATTAATTAATTAGATAATTTATCAATTAAATTGACAAATTAATTTACCATAAACATTTATGCTTTCTTTGTAACTTTGCTTTAAGGATCTAAAATGGACAATTAATTAATTTACCATAAAATATATTATACCCAAACAGTTCTTATAAATACATTGTAAACCACATAAAAATTTAACCAAGATAAGTATAATTCAAATTCATGGCGTCAAAGGTTAATCTATTAAAGCATACTCAGGCCTTCCCTGCCGATCACTTTTTACCATGCATTGAGGATTGGAAAAAAAGTTGGTATAAGTGCATTGTGTCCGGAGGGGATTACTTTGTAGGAGATGAAATAAATTTTGAAGAATAAATAAATATTTTTGAAAAAAAGTAATTGGCCTTACTTTTTGGGCACAGTAATATTAACTTTTACTAAAATGCTAATCTTCCTTAAAAGGAATTAAAAAATAAATTATTACTTATTCAAATCACTATTACTTTCTTACATTAACTAAAATCAACAGATATTTCCATTTTTTTCACTGTGGATCACATCAAAAGTGCATTCATTGCGTGTATTAAAATACTACGGAAAAGATTATTTCTGTAAGAAATGTGTTTATATCCGTGCATTGTGGCAGCACTAAGAGAAAAAGTTATCCTGGTTTTCTCTAGGAGCAATGTTTCGGAATAACCAATCTTTTAACAATTCTTTCCTGATGCAATCATCGCTGCTGCTCTTTCCTTTCCTGATGATGTCGAGAGTTATTTCTCATAATCTCCCGGGCACTGCCCATGCGTCATCGCTATCCGATTGCACGCAGATGAGGACCCAATAATCCCATTGGTCGAAGGGCACGGATTAATAAAAGCCATTTAGTAAGGAAGAAAGAAATGGTATGAGAATTCCGAAAAGATTTCAGAAGAAAGTCTGGGAATTCGGATTACCTTTATAATCATCAGGAAAAAAAGAAATTGCTTTTCTATTATACAGCTGCTTTTTCAGTACTAAATATTATATATATATATATATATAGATCATAATTAATTGAAATAAAAATAAATTTTTCTTTATGCATTTAATTATATATAAGGAATGTGATAAATATATAAATTAAAATTAACAAAAATTTTAATTAAAAAAATAATAAAATAATAAAATAATTAATAATAATTATGTAATTAAAATTTTAAAAAATAATAAATAATTAAATAAAAATAATTAACAAAATTTTAATTTATTAAAAATCTAATTAAATAATTAAATTATTATTTTTTTTTTAATTGTTAACTAAAAATTTTAATAAATAATTCATTAAGTTTTAATTATTTTTTTAAGAAAAATTTGCATTTCTTCTTATTATTATTTCATAATAATTAGGCGAAAAATTGTTTTATTATGCAGCTGATTTCGTTACGAAATATTATATATATCTAGATCGTAACTAATTGATATGAAAATTTGTTTTTCTTCATTCAATTAATTATATATAAGCAATAAAATAAATATGAAATAATTAATTAAGGATTTTAACTAAAAATTTTTATTAATTTTATTAAAACTTTTTAATTAAAAATTTAATTAACTTTTTCATGAAAAATTTTAACTAAACAATTTAAATATTTTTTTTGTTAAAATTTTTAACTAAAAATTTTAATACTTTTTTAAAAAATTTTAACTAACTAATCATTCTGATAAAATAAATACCTTAAAGAATCATTGTAAATGCCCTTTTATCATTTAAAATAACAATAAAAGTAATTTTATAATCATTTAATGCTTACAAACCAGACCTTTTAATTTACATTTAACTGTCTTACTGCATATAAAATAATATGGTATAATTTCATTAATGCATTTAATTATGTATAAGAAATTATATGAGCTGAAAATTACCTTCTGTTTTTCATGAATAAAAATATTTTATTTTATCAACAATTTATTCAAATTAATTAAGTATTACGATAAAATAAATACCAGGAGAGATCACTGGTTGTAAATAGTCTTTTATCATTCAAAATAACAATGAAATATTTGTTCTGTTGCTTAATGCTTACATGCTTTAACATCCTAATTTTATTTTAACGGTTACAAAATCTATAAAAACACATTTACTAACTTATGCTTCATATATTTATACCGTATTATTATTATTATTATTATTATTTTAAATTTTTATAATATATATTTGTTACTTTTAGAATAACTTTGTATTATCTTTTTCAGCCTTGTTAATTATTTGCAAAAATAATACGTGATACTAAGCACTAAGCACTAAATTATTTAAGCACTACATCAAATGACTGTTGAAAAGATTATTTGATGAAAAGTGACAATATTTACAAAGGATTATTCACTTCCAGGAAAGTATATGTGTTTAATTTAAATCGAATTGTTTCTTTCATTTCTTTCCTGGTTGTAAATATCTTAAAATTTCCCTTGAATTTCATTTATCATCAATTATACCAATAACTGAATTAAATGAACTAAATTTCATATGAATTTTAACTGCATTTAAATCATATTCTCTTAAGACATAATATTTCAAATTGCAATTGTTTCCAAAGTTAATTTAAAACTAAAAAAATAATGAAATAAAAGCTATTTTTATATTTATAGAAAATACAAAAAATAACAACCGAGTTATAATTTAAATATGGAAATAAATTACTCTTTTCGCAGAAATGAACCAGTAATAAAATAATCAAAAGCACAATAATTAATGTGCTATCGTTTTTAAATTATTTAGTATTGCTTTATATTTTTTTATTAAATAATGATAATTAGCAACATTTACAAAGAGTTTGAAATTGAGTTTTCTATCAAAATATCTTTGAAATTCATCATTGAAATTCATTCACACCATTGCAAAAATATGTTTCTATCTCCTTTTCAACTTCTTTAGTAAATATTATTCCATTATAAAATTCTTTTTATGCTTAATAAATCAAGAGCTTGAAGTTTTTTTTTTCTTTATTTTTTTGTAACAAGTGGATTTGTATTATATTTCAAAGGTAAAGAATTTTATTTCAAATTCTATAAATTCGTCCATCTCAATATTTTTCTTTTCAAAGCATTTTATATCGGTTTTGCAAAGAAACAATTTTTTTGAAACTGCCTTTTCCAGATGCCGAATTCAAGCGACTGGATGCATTACGAATTCTTAAACATTGGACATAATCCTTGGCGAAAAACAATAACTCCATTTCCGAGTGAATTTATTTCAGGTACCATGTAGAGATCATTTCGTAGATTGAATATGTTGTTTTCGAATGATAGCTATTTTGACTAAAGCATCTCGCATAGAAAAATGATATATAACATACAATGTTACCAAAAGAGAACCAACCACAGACCAGTCATCTTTTTCCACCAAATTCGTTGTAAATCAATGCCATTGGAAGAGGAACTTTAATAAAAAATTATCAGTAACTAATAGAAATAATATACCACTTTACTATATCTTTTCCACTCAAATAATACTGAAGTATAAAATTTTATTCATTTTTAAAATTTTTTTAAATTTTATTTCAAAATTACCCAATTTTTATGATAGTTTAGGTGAATACACTTTAAGATTCTATCACAAATCCTGTAGCTTTTTCTGTAGTTTTACTATTGGATAGAACAAAATATAGAAAAATTTCAATTTTGTCAATTTTAAAACAATGTTTATGTTATATGTACTCTTGTTGAAAACATTAAATTATTTTTAAAGATAATTTTTAAGTACACAGTAGATACTTGACCTGTTGCCCTTATGTTCATTGAAGCAAAACCCTTTTTCTAGATTTTACGGAATTTGTCATTTTCTTTCCTTACGAATAATATTTACATCATTAGTTTCTTTGTACATTGAAGAATAATAGTTTTAATACAATATTATATATTATAAAATTTATTAATAAAATATAATATCTCATTATATAATATATTAAATATTATATTATATATATTACGTAATTTAATATTATTTTGATGCTTTATAAAAATGTTTTCCTTCCAAAACATTTTATGCATGTTAAATTTATATGCTACTTTTATTATGTATTTATTCTTATTCTTTTCTATGTATTTTTTATTATTATTATAATTCTTTTTATTATAAAAACTATTTTTAATCTTTTGTGTTATCGATATTATAGGTAAAATGTTTATTAATAGTACTATCTTTTGTAGGTATTCTGTTGTATTCTTGTGTCTTCTCAGAATTGCACGAAGAGACTGCTTGTGGTAAAAATTAAGGTTCGCATTCAATTAAGGTGCAATACGGTTGGCATCATACAACTTTTTCGAATTCAATGTAGAACTCATATATAAATATATTTTCCTTCTACCGTGTCTATTTGATATATGTATGAGATCTTTCGTCTAGACTTTGCTATTCAACTCTCAAATACAGCTGGTCAGCCTTGCAGATTAAATATTTAAGATGAGATATAAATAGCTAGCAAAGAAGATCTATTATGCATTGCAACGAATTTGATTTCTTTCTAAAAAGCTCTGTTTACTAACTGTGTAAATATTAGTTGCGTTATTTGTAGAATTGAATCTATCATGGAACGTGAATCAATCATTAATCAAAGTCGCTCAAGCGGTGAAGTTTTAGTGAATTCTTCAGGTAATTCGATTAGTTTTTCGTTCACATCGTAAAACAATATTAAATAATATAATGTTTTTAAAATGCATTTTATCATCTTGCATTACACAATTACTCGTCAAACGAATTCGTATATATTAATTATATTTTTTTTTAAATTTCAGAATATGAACCAGTAAGCATATAGTATTGAAATTGTGATGTAATTGTAATAAAATATTTTGGTGATATAAATGAGATGTTTTATATTCAAAAGTAATTGTTTTTTATTAAGTTTTTTTAATTAAATTGATATTTTTAATTACATCGCAATTTTTTAAGTTAGTAAAAAAAATCTCATTTTACTATTTAAAATGAATTTCCATTTTATTAAGTTGGTTAAAATGAATTGCCAGTTTAATTAGCTGTATTTTACAGATAAATAGTATAAAAGTTTTGGTAATATTAGAATTTTCGGTTCTAACATTCAGTTTTATAAGAAACAAATTAGCGCATCCTGTGTTTTATTTCTGGTAAATGGATATGCAAAGATTATTTTTAATCTATCCTTAAAAATATATCCTTTAAAATATATCTTTAAACATATCCTTGCCACATTCCTTCCACATCATTATTATGATGTGGAAGGAAGATTTTGCTTGAAGGGATCAAATTTATTATTTATGACAAAAAATTATTTATCATAAAGTAATACTATAGTAAATGTGTAGCTAAATCTTTATTTTAAAAATAATCTTGAATACAGACAATATTAAGTGAATAAAATTAAGTTAATTTTGCGAAATATAATAGTTGAACTGTTATAATTTATGATAAAATTAATTGTTATAAAATACTAAATACTACCACTAATACTACTACTACTAAATAATAATAATAATAATAATAATAAATATTAATAATTATAATAAATAATAATAATAATAACAATAATAAATATTAATCAAAAATAACTATTTAAATTTCTAAACACAGAAATTTTAGTAAGCATTTCATCCATATGAATAAAGAAATGTATTATAATGCCCTGAAGTCTTCTTTTTGTGTAGAGTATTATTTAGAAGGGATTTCATAAGTACAAAAATTAATATTACAGAAATTAATGAAAATTTAAAATATGTGAAAAGAACAAATATTGAAAGTAAATTTACACACTTGTCAGAAAAATTCTATAAACAGAATACCACAGGCAATTATGGCTAATAATGAAATTATCATTCTGATAAATATTCAAAATATTGGTATTAATTAATGTTTTTTATGAAATAGTATTAGTTAATGTAAGTTATGAAATGTTTCTTTAATTTGTCAAAACAAATAAATTTTTATAAAAATTTGATATAACCCAGGCTGTGTTAGATGTTATGAAAATTATAATTATAATTATTATAAAATGGATACTTAACACAAATTTTATCTTCGAACTCCGCCAAGTAAATATTGAGAAAAGTCTTTTCTTAGTTTGATAGGTGCCTGAAGACAAAATAACAATGAGCTTTCTTTTCATTGAAAAGTTATCGATTTTTAGCATGTGTTTTAAACAGAATTTTCCATATTAATCATCAACTTAATAGCTTCACTAATTACAGAAGTTTTAAGCGAAATGCCTGAAGAAGAAACTTAATCTATTTACTATTAATTCTCAATTTGTCTTAATTAATTTTTTTCTTTGCCACATAATTTTTCAAAAAAGAAATAAAAATATGGTTCTCTTTATAACAAAGAAGTGTTGTAAAAATAGATATATATAAGCAAATTAAAAGCTTTCTAGCGTAGAAATAGGAATTCCATAATAAATATGATTTAAATTTACGTCTCTTAACTTGAAATTAATTTTCATTTATAATATTTCGTTTGATGCTAAAACGATTAACGAATTGTTTAAATAAAAGACTAAAGAATAAAATGAGCTGCAAACATATGCGCAATAATGCTATTTAAAATTTTCATTGCTGTTATTTTCACAAAGTAATTAAAAGTTTCATTTATTTTAAAGAGGAGTTTCATGAAACAATCAAAATAAAAAAAATATTAAATACATCATACTTTTTAATTAAGATGTATATATTTATTTTTCGAATATTTGAATTTTTGCACTTTAAAATAAGTTTTCTCGTATAATTTAATATTCATCATTAATAGAAATGATAAATATTTTTAAATTTTAAGTTTTTCAAAAATTGAATTTTAGAGCTTAATTTAGCATATAAATTTTAATATTCTACAATGATTAGTTGCGATTAATTAAGTCCGTCTAAAGTATTATTAAATGACAACTGCTACCTATGTCTTAGAAAATTTCTTGTTATAATTTGTTGATTTTCAAACGAAATATCAAAAAGCAGAATGAAAATTTTATACATTTTTAACATTAATTCAAATTTTAAATATGAAAAAAATTATAGTAAAGCAATGTTTTTCATAGTTAATTGTCAGTAACTTTATACTATTCTTTTTTTTGCTTGATGGGCATATTATTTAAAGATTCATTTGATTTTCATTTTTTTCAATACTAAATCTATACATTTATACTACCAAACTATAACCATACTTATGTAGAATATTTAATGTGCCTTTACATAACAAACTTTGAAGAATTTCGTGTATTATAAAATCCATCGTTTAAGAATTGAATTGATTTTTCGAATTTCTTATAATTCGAGCAAAAATACATTTTTCCCTTTTATTCTCTTAATTAGATTCAAAATTACAAAATAAAAGACTTTTTTCACTTTCTCAAAGTGAAAATGATTTATTTTTAGTCGATTAAGGCTTGTTTTTTGGCCGTGCATCCGCTAGCTTTAAAGACAACAGCCCCATTAATTTATATATAATATTGTAATGTAACATTACTTTTTTTGTTATACATAGTAATTTTTATAAAATTTACTTATTTTTGGCAATTTACTTGCAATTATTTCGGTTTTATTCAAATGATAAGAATCGATTTATAATCAGTCATAAGAATTTTAGTTAACATTTCAATAAAATTTGGAGTATTACCTGTTTGCATTACAACAATCTCACTAACCTTAAGCACATATAAATCATATTGATGTGACACATTTAAATTGATATACATACAGATTGATGTGACACATTTAGATTGATGCATATAGAGACTGATGTGACACATTTAGATTGATATACATAAAGAATGATATGACACATTTATGAATGGAAGTGAGATGAACTACCGCTGCTGAACTATCACAGCTGAGATGCATTTTCATGTACTGTCCTATCAAATATTACTTCTATTTGCTTTTTTATTATTTTCTTCTAATAATATTTACACAGCAACACCTGGCAAACCATGCAACTCAAATATAAATCTATAAAAATCCATTATCCATTTATAATGTAATTTCCAAATCGGTTTATACCGATTCCAAATGTTGTCTTGCCTCACCCAGTTCCAATTCCAATTTGTTCCATTACCCCAACGGATATTGAGGATAACGTCACTGTTCCTTCTTGCAGGGATTATCAAATACCTATGGATCGAATTGTCACAACACGAGTTAGAAAAATTCTTATTAACCAATTCATTCCACACTGTTCGCATCTTTACTACATATATAACAGCCAAATTTGGGTTATCTTTAGTTTAATGTTTAGGAATGCAACATTGTATAGGAAGCCATTCTTGTTTACAAAGCGAAGTCTCTACAAATTGTTTGGATACGATGTCCCTGAAAGTGCTCTTCACTGATGAAAATTTAATGATCAGATTTAAATTTAAATAAGTAAATTTATTTTTAGAACTAATAACAAGGAATAAATTCAAAAGGAATTCAATTCCAAATTTTAATCAGGTACACTTGTTTCTATAAACTGCTTGCTAATATAACTAATAGGAGCACATTTATCAAATTTTCCCATTGAACCTTATCCTATTTGCCCAAACACATTATCCTCGATAATTAACTAGCTAATTCCCTGCCACTAAAGTCCATGTTGGGTCAAAGCCATCTGCCTACTATCAGATTTCGAGACAGAAGAAGGTTTTCTTCTTACGCAATGTTGTCAGCCCTACATCCAATACTTTACGGTTATGTTGGGCAGGGAGCTGCAGTTTAAAGTGGATTCCAAAGGCCTACAAGCATCTATGACCCCGACATGACTCTATCCTGAAACCTGTCCTGAAACCTATCCTGAAACCTGTCCTGAAACCTGAGTGCTAATCACTCGACCATCAGGCTTTCTCTGTAATAACTCTACTCTAATTTTATATACACTGTACTTCATTTGATTTTCATTGAGAGTAAAATATAAATATTAAATGAAAATCTATCGTATTTATTTCTAGATTTATATATAAATACAGCACCGAAAATATTTATTTTATTTATTCATTGCGAAGGAATCCCATGAACATAAATTTTTGTTTTAAGTCGTTTTTGCACATTTTATTGTTCAGACCTCTGTATAAATTCTCAACTTTTTATACTAAATGGCTTATAAAGTTATTCTACAGAAGAATACATGAATGAAGCTAAATGTGTCAATTATTTTGGGCAGTTTTCTAAAAATCATGTCAATGAATTTTGCAAAGTTTAATGAGTTTAGACCCTCAATAATAAAATAAATACAGAAATTTTATTTTTCTCACTATATTTTTTTTTATATATATTTAAAAGAATTTTGTACATAATAAATACAAAGTTTTCATATGTTATAATGTTATTTTCAAAAAAAATTTTATTCATTTGTAATATGATAATCTCACAGAACGTTTTATAAGACAAATTTTCAAAATCGAATGATAAAAAAAAAAAAAAAAATCCCTTAAAATATTAAAAAAGACAATAATTTTATTAAATTAATTAATAAAGATTAAACTCAATCTCCATAAATTTTAATTATGATAAAAAATTTAATTAAATTTATTTTTAAAATTAAAAAATTAATAAAAATTAAAATATTAAAAAAATCAAATATTTTAAATTTAAAAATATTAAAATTATAAAATATTAAAATTAAAGATTACAAATTAATTTTACTTTTTAAAAATATTATAAAAAATTAAAAAATATTACATTAAAATACTAAAATTAAATATTAAAAATTGATTTTAATATAAAAATATTATAATAAAATTAAAAACATTAAATCAAAATATTAAATATTTTAAATTAATTTTAATTTAAAAATATTAAAAATAAAATTAAAAAATATTGAAATTAAATATTAAAATTTAAAATTAATTTTAATTTATAAATAATAAATGTAATTTTAAATTTCTAAATTAAACAGTCAATGCATTTTTATAATAACTATTTTTAACTAAGCTTTCCAATTGCTTCCTTAAAAACCTTAAACCTTTTTAGCATATATTATATATTAATACTACAATTTATAGATAAAAATGTAACGCATTGTTTTTATTCAATGATCTATCAATATTAATATTGCGGTACACCTTTTTAGTCAAAGGACACGTTACTCCTTATTTAAGTCACGATTCATCTGCCACAACTTGATAGCAAGGGCAATATCTGCCTGTATATTGATTCTAAACATTTGTGTAACAGATGGTGAATGTAATCCTTCCGTTTGTGTTTAGTCAATCTGAACCTTAGTTAAATGTGAAATCCATCTATTTCAGACGAGGCACTCTTATTCAGTACTAATAATATCGTAGACATAATGTATCTAATTAAAATCAATCTTGAGGTGTATTATGTAAATGTGCCATGTTTTTGGATAATTAACTTTCCGAAAATTCTGTACATAAATTGTTTACAAATGACTATACTTAATTGCTGAGTTTAATTTAAACATTTTGATTTGCACCATATTTGTTTTCCTATTTTTGTGTTATTGTGGTGATGAAATGCAAATTAATTTGATGTGGAAAAGGTTCTTTACAAGTTCTTCAATAGAGAAATTGTAAACAACTGTTACTTGATTGATTTTCCATTTATGTCACATGCTTACACATATGTTAAAAAAGGGGGAATGATATACGTATTACTTAACAAGCTGATAACACAGCTGGAGTTTATTAACTTTAATTAATAATAGTGCATAATACAATATACGATTGAAAATTTTGTTTTTGAGAATAACAACTTTGTTTTGGCTTCACTTAAAAGGTGCTTTGAGATTTGTACTCACATATATAGCTTTATCTCAATTTATTAAAGTATTATAAAAATTAAAATAACGTTGAAAACCGACAAATTATAGTCATACTAAGAAAACATCCATAAATCGTCAATCCATGTTATCGGTTAAATATGAAAGATGAGTTCAATGAGCTTATGAATGAAATGAAAAAAAATGGCAACGAGTTTAGCAAAATTTTAATGATTTAGAGCCGTAATAATAAAAAATATAATCTTTTTAATTTTCTCAATATTTTTGTATATATTTAAAAGAATTTTGTACATAATAAATATAAAATTTTCAAATGTTATGAAGCTATTATCAAAAAAAAAAAAAAATTGTAAGTCATTTGCAGTATGTCAATCTTACAGTGTCATCTATAAAAGAGGACCATGCTTTTCAAAAACGAATGATAAAAAAAAATCCCACAAAATATTAAAAAAACAACAATTTTATTAACTTAATTAATTAAAATGAAATTTAATTTAATGAAGCGTCAATAAATTTTTACAAGAACTATTTTTAACAAAACTTTCCAATTGTTCCTTTAAAAACCTTAAACCTTTTTAACATACCCTTCATATTAATACTACAACTTATATTATGATAAAAAATATAACCCATTATTTTATTCGATAATCTATCAATATTAATATTGTAGTACACTTTTCGGTCAGAGGACACGTTACTCCCTTATTTAAGTCACGATTCATCTGCCACTATTTGATAGCAAGCGCAATATCTGCCTGTATATTGATTCTAAACATTCGTGTAACAGATGGTGAATGTAATCCTTCCGTTTGTGTTTAGTCAATCTCCAACCTTAGTTGAAGGTAGAAATCCATCTAATTCGCAGACGCAGCATTCTCATGCTCAGTACTAATAATATCGTAGACATAATGTATCTAATTAAAATCATAATCTTGAGGTGTATTATGTAAATGTGACATGTTTTGGATAATTAACTTTCAAAATTCTGTACATAAATTGATTTACAAATTACTACATTTAATTGTTGAGTTTAATTTAAACATTTTGATTGCATCATATTTGTTTTTCCTTTTTGTGTTATTGTAGTGATAAAATGAACATGGATATGGAATCTTTACAAGACTCTCAATAAAGAATAACTGATACTTTGATTGATTTCCTTTTATGTTCCATATTTACACATATGTTATATAAGTGGGAATGATATGCGTAATTATGTACAAATTTAACACGCTGCTAATACATTTGGAGTTTAATAATGTTGGTTAATAATAGTGCATGTTAAGATATACGATTAAAACTTTTGTTTTGAAGAATAACAACTTTGTCTTGACTTAACTTGACTTCTAAGGGTGCTTTTGAGATTTATGCTCCCATAAGCTGCTTTATGCCATTTTGTTCAAATGTGATACCGATTAAAAAAAAAAAAGAAAAAAAAATAAAAACAAAAAACCTTAAATTATGATCATACAACGAAACATCCATAAATCGTCAATCCATGAAGATATGTCAAATATGAAAGATCACAAATTTCAAATTGACCATGCTTATGAAGGAAAATGTATAGTGCCCAATATTTCTGACAACCAACAGAGAAATAAAACAATTTAGTAATTTGAGATTTTTGATTAGCAAAAATAATTTTACAATAATAATAATTTAAAATAATAATTTAACATTGCTATTATAAAACAGTAGAAATATAGGATTCTATTATGCTTAAAAATATGAAATCAATTAAATGTCATGTGTAAACATAGCATTATATATATATTTTTAAGTTTTACCTGTTCAAATATTTAATAACACATTCTGATTTTAGGCTTAATTTATTAAGGGCAAACTGATGCATTTGACATTGAAAATAATCGACGAATTGATACATTTTGGAAAGAATAATGTATATTTTAATTATATAATTATAAATTATTATTTGCCAATAATATGTACATTTAAAAGGGATACAATTTTTATATCCTGAAAATTTTATATAATGAGGTATATTTTTTAAGAATGTCAAATTTCCTTTTCAAACATTTCGCAACATATTAGACGAATTTTTCTATATAAAGTACACTATTCATGACACCTATAGAATAATTTACAATATTTTTATTGTTAGAAAATAAAATTTTATTTTATTTCAATAATAACTTTTTAACTCAGAATATTTAGCTACTAGGATTTCATGCATGGATAATTATTATCAATGAAGTTAATTTCAACCAACAAAAAAATTTAAACAACATAAAGTTGAAAAAATATTTAGAATATTCATATGTAGCGCATAAATATATTGTAATTGCTGAAGGCAATTTTATTTAATAATTTAAAGTCTTTTTATCTAGTTAATTTAAACGGTGCTAAAACATGAATTTGTTATGCGCATAATAGTTAGAAAACACTGTTAAATTCACAAGCTGAAACGTATAATTTGTTTCATGAAAATTGAACTTCACTGCATCTGTAAAAATACCATCTTATCCCTCTCATATTATGCATAAGCATATCAAAAAGTAAAATTAAATGCGCAATGACTGAGTTAGACAGTTCTTTTTCGCTGAATAATTAGATTACTCCTATAAGCCATCACCCGCTTATGACATGAATACTATTGGATTTCCTCTCTGCCTTATTTTGTTTTCCGCCCCTTTTTGAATATTTGTCGCCCTCTTTGCTTCAACTCTTTCACGCCACGCTGACTTTTTCTTTACTTACTGATAAGGTGTAGAATGCAGAAATCTTCTGAATGTTCAGAAATGTTTCAACCTATATCCTGGCCCTTGCAGCCCTCAAAATCGGAATTTATATCCTCCTTGGCAAGTGTTAAACGGAAAATCAATGGAAGAAAAAGGCGATAAAGTACATAAATATTCCCAGTCGGTGGACAGAAGAATAACAAAATCCCTCAAAAAACAAGGAAGAAAAGTATCATTTATAAAGTTTTAAAGTGAGGTATGGAATTTTGAGTTCATCGTTTCACTTTTTCGAAAAGTGCTGATTTGGTGATGCATCAAACCGAATTGAAAATTTCCTTAAATTTTAATGTAGAGAAATCATAACGATAAATCACTAGTTTCTTTTTTTGCACATTTTTTTGGTCAAATGAATTTTTTTTTTCATTTTATACAGCGGGATAAAATAAATAAAAAATGATAACACGCACTATTTACTTGAACAATCTACGTTGTCCCATTACATTTTTTTTTTTACTACTTGCTTTACGGGTAAAACGCGTGGACTGATTTTTGAGTCGAGTTAAGAAATGTTTCTTCAGCGGAAAGTACCTACCAGTGATTCTAAAATTTCTTTCCCTTAGCTTTGGATGGAAAGTTTTCGTGGTTTAGAATGCATTTGAAATTTAAATCCAGCATGAATAAAAAGTGTAATTTTTAGTGTATCATATATCTCGCAGCACAGAAGTAGATTTCTCAAGGAAGAGTTCGCTCTGTTCGGTTCTTTGGTGATAGTGGTTTTATACTAAAAGGATTTCGCACCGATTTCAGTATTGAATATCTAATTTCAGCGAAAGGAAGCAAGTTTCGATTTGGGGGGAAATAGTTTTTTATCTGACATCAGCTTCTGAGTTTGAATGTTACATGCTGAAAAGAACAATTTAAATTAAAGGGTTTTTTTGTATCTGTTTACTTATAAATCTAAAATAAAAATGAAATAATTCATAATATTATGCATTAGTTCATGTATCAGTTTCGACTTACGCCTTTTAATCCCCACTAATATGATGTAATTTTCTTTAATCTATTTTGGTTATGAAGTATCACTTTATAACTGTAAATGTATACAAGTAAATAAAAATACAAAAATAAGTAAAAATAAATAAAAATAAAAATACAACAATAATGTATACAAAAATTGTGGAGACCTTTTTATTTGAAGACGCATCAGATCAATAGGGCAGCAGAATCAATCATGATTTTGATTGACTGCCTGCAGGGGTCGCCTACTAGAGAAAAATGGATGTGGTGGATTTGCCATCTCCTTCATTTATCCGTGATTCTATCATGATGATATATATCTTCCGATTAATCTCTTTATAAGAAAAAAAAAGAAAGTTTACACATCAAAGAAAAGTTCCTCCTATAATTGTTTTCAAATGGTGGAAACATTTACTTTTGGAAATTTATCGGGACACAGATTCAGCGTTTATAAGAAGTGGTGTATGTAATTTGCAGCATACAAGCAGTATTTTGAACAATTGTTGTTAGAGATGGCATCTGGAGGATCTGTATCACTATTCACTCCATCCTATTAGAAATACATTTTGATCTACAGATATATATATATATATATATATATATATATATATATATATATAAAAGTATTACGTCTATGCTGGAATATTATTTTGCTGACATAAATCAGTATGATAGGTTTGGTGTTAACTAAGAGTAAAATATGAAATCTGTTACATTGAACTCATATTGATACACCAGTATTTGGAACGATTTCTGGAGCAGAATCTGAAGTATTAAACTTCTTCTTTTCTCTTCCTCCTTTATACAAATAGAGAGTTATTTTGGCATATAGATACAATGTGTATATTTTTGAAAATACCCACAGTGTTTTCGGTTTCAATTCGCTTGTCACGTTTCTGTATGGATTTAAGCTGCGACGTTGTTAGCTGTTGTTGTTATTATTTGTTTTATTTTAATTTGACTTTTCTTTTTTTATTTTAATTTACGTCAAGTAATATACTCTATACTCTAGAATATGTGAATTATTCTATTTGTTTTATACAAAACGATTTATGACTTTATATGACTTTTAATAAAGAAAATAAGAATAATTTAAGTCGCTCTGCATTGAAAAAAAAAGGGATTGTGATTCAAATCACAATATCATTTAAGTATGGTAATTTGGAATGAAAATCTTTTCTATGTTGTAATAAAGCTTTGTTTTACTTTCAGATTAGTTATAGATAATTATCCTTCCAGATTATAAAAAACCCCATTTATTTCAAAAAGTTTTCCCAAGAATAGTATGTTTCCGTTCCACTTTATGAATGGTCATCGTGTTGCAACTTGATGACGTTAAATATGCTCGGAATTTAAGAAATTTAATATTTTGTAATCTAGGCCTTTTCTTATAAGTTTAGATAGCTTGTTTTTAAAATTCTTAAAAATTTCATTAATTTAATATTCTTAGAAATTTTAGCATAAATTGTCTTATCAAATTTATTATTTTTCATGTTTTATTTTAGCCAGTCAGAGTATGCATATATGGGAGACTTGTACACTCTGAAGCCTTATAAATAGCAGGAAACACAGGCACCTCTCAATGTGTTCAGAGCCCTCATTCCAACGTTTGAACCGAAGCAGCACTAATTAAGAGCAACCCAGATAGAGCACACTCGAAGGCCCGAAAACAGGAGTTTCCTCTGGCCGAAAGCGAGTCAAAAGTCTTCTGGATCGGCAGTTCAAGTGATTAATGGGAAATCGATGCTTCCTCCCGGAGAAGGGAGACGAAAAGTGAACGGGGAGATGAAAGTCCTTTTATTTTTAATAGCACTGCGTCCAGGGAGCTTCTTTTCCGCATTCGCTGCCTGAATTGGGAAGGAGCCTTCCGGGATAATGAGTGCTTTGTCAAGGAGTGAAACTAATGTCTTAACGAGCCTAGAATTTATTTACTTTTTGAGGCAGAGGGAAGACATCATTAATGGATGTTGATAGGATGTCGGTGTCGAGGAAGGAGAAGGAGTATCTGCTTTTCTTGAAATCCATTTTCACTCTATAAGTGAAGGAAAATTTCAGAAAATTGTTATCCAAGTTTTCTTGCACAGTAATACTTAACTTGGCTTGATTACGTGTAAGGATAATTCATTGTTCAAGTCTTTTGAATCAGGATCTATGAAAGCAGAATCTATGATTTTCATTTAAGTTGATTTTAGGTCCTGTACTCTTAAATAATGTGAATAATTATATTCGTTTCCATACAAAACGAATTTATTTGACATTTAAAAATCTTTGTTAGATTACGTTTAAGGATAATTCATCGTTCATGTCTTTTAAAGCACAATCAAACGAGCTTTTAGCATAACAACAACAATCTGAATCATTAAACATTAATAATACTTAGATGGCTAACTTGAAGTTCTTTAGGAAAGACGGTAAGAATAAAATTCCTTTGTTAGGATTTTTGCGTTAACATAAAATATCACATTTGGTTTTCAATAATGAAACCAACCCAATTTGAAATTAGACAATTGATGTCTAAGAGGAATCCTCATATTTTTGCATAGAATGGGAACGATAAATCTATGAGCTGGGATGTATTCCTAATTGGCTGAAGATGGAGATAAGAATATTTCAAACTCCACATTTCAATAATAGGGTTATCCAACAGGGGTAATTTACAGCAAACACATGTAGTGTACCTTGACAAATGCTGAAATATTTACATATTTTCTACTCTTGTGATGAATAAACATAAATTTAAAAAAAATAATGTAAACATAAATTTAAACATAAACATAATATAGAATGAATGGCATTTTAAAACACCAACATAAAACACAATTTGAACAATATTAAACACTTTCTCTTACTAAGAAAGTACAAGTGTCTCTTGTAAGGATCTGTATCTAAACAGACTGTTACCTGGTGTTATAAAAGCAATATATTTTGACGTTACTATAGTAATATAAAATTAAAAGTTTTATTGATCTATTATAGAATATGTGGTACGCTGTATTAATCTAATTAGTTAAAATATGAATAGCCTGAATTACAAAGGAAGAAACTAAATTGTTAATGTTTATACAAATACTAATGTCACAATTCACTAAACGAAATGTCAAAATTCAATCCAAGGAAAAAAATAACAAAAGCAGATCAGCATTATTGATGAAACAGAACATTGTTTTTCAAATACAAGCCATCTTAAAAGATTTAAGGAAATAATTAATCATCCATTTGCGTAGAAATCAGCTGAACGACGTCGTGGATAATAATGCTTATAATACAGTGGCCAATCTAGAATTTATCTCATAATTTGTAATAGTTTAAAATTTATTATTTTCAACCATTTTGAAGTTTAAATAGAAATCTATACCAAGAAAGATTTTTAATTTTGAAATAACCTAAGAGCATATATATATATATATATATATATGTGTGTGTGTGTGTGTGTTTCTGTGTCTCTGCATGTATGGGTTGTCGAATTAAATAATGTCAATTATTTACTGTTTACTACTCATTAAATACTGTCAATACTGTAACTTTATCAATAGTTTTATACGAATATGTACATTGTAAAAGGGAAAACATTGTTACATCCTTAAGATTTATAAAATGAAGTATGTTTTATAGAATGTCAAATTAAAGTTTTCAAGCATTTATCAATATTTTAGAAGAGTTTTTCCATATAATGTCAAATCACGACGTCTATAGAATACTTTTTTTAGTGTTAGAAAATAAAATTTTATTTATTTCCGATATTGATGTTCAGAATTAGAACATATAACTACTAGAATTTCACGCATGGATAGTTAATACCCATAAAAGTTAATTTGAATCAACAAAAACCAATTTAAACAAAAATAAAATTAAAAACAATATTTAGATATTTCACATGTTTCACATCAATATAAATGTAGTTGCTTAAAATCATTTTACCTAGTTAAGATAAAAGTACAAAATATGAATTTGTTATGCATATAAGGGTTAGTTAAACTCACAAGCTGAAGCGTATAATTTGTTTCGCGAAAATTGAACTTCTCGCTGCATCTGTAAAAATATCTTTTTATCCCCCTCATATTATGCGTAAACATATCAAAGTAAAAAGAAATGCGGAATGACTGGGTAAGACAGCTTGTTTTCGCTGGATAATTAGATTACTTCAATAAGCCACGATCCACTTATGACATGAATAATATTGGATTTCCTCTCTGGCTTATTTTGTTTTCCACCCCTTTTTTGAATATTTGTCGCCTCTTTGCTTCAGCTCTTTCACGCCAGGCTGACTTTTCCTTTCTTACTGATAAGGTGTTTTCGACTCGTCCAAAAGTGCTTCAGCCTATTTATCCTGGTACTCGCAGCCACTCGAAATCGGAATTTATATTGTCCTTGGCAATAGTTAAACGGAAAATCAATGGAAGAAAAAAGCGATAAAGTACATAATATATCCAGTCGGTAGACAGCAGTAAAACAAAATCCCTCTCAAAATAAAGAAGAAAAGTATCATTTATAAAGTTTTAAAGTGAGGTATGAAATTTTGAGTTCATCGTTTCACTTTTTTTGAAAAGTGTTGATTTGCTGATGCATCAACCGAATTGAAAATTTCCCCAAAGTTTAATGTAGAGAAATCTTAGAGATAAATCTCTGGTTTTTCTTGTTTATTTTCAAAACGTTTGTACGTTTTTTTTTTTTAGTAAAATGAATTTTTTATTTTTATTGAATTTTATACAACGGGATAAAAAATAAAAAAAATGATAACGCGCTCTATTTACTTGCACAATCTACGTTGTCCCATTACATTTTTTTTCACTACTTGCTTTGCGGGTAAATCGCGTGGACTGATTTTTGAGTTAAGAAATGTTTATTCAGCAGAAAGTACCTACCAGTGATTCTAAATTTCTTCTCTTAGATTTGCATGGAAAGTTTTTTGTGGTTTAGAATGCATTTGCAATTTAAATCCAGCGCGGAAAAAAAATGGGATTCTTAGAGTATCATGTATCTCCCAGCACAGAAGTAGATTTCTTTAGGAAGGGTTCGTTTTTTTCGGTTCTTTGGTGATAGTGGCTATGTACTAAAAGGATTTCGCACCGATTTCAGTATTGAAAATACAATTTCAGTGAAAGGAAGCAAGTTTCGATTTTGAGGTAAATAGCTTTTTATCGGGCATCAGATTCTCAGTTTGAATGTTACATAATGAAAAGAACAATTTGAATTAAAGGTTTTCTGTATTTGTTTGCTTATAATTCTGACATAAGGAAGAAATGATTCAGAATGAGTCTCCTTTTTTTTATTCAGGTATTTATTTATTTGTTAATAAAATAAATACATAAATGGCCATTTTCGTTTTAGGTCGTTCTTTCTCTACTACTATGTTGGAATTTTCTAGAATCTATTTTCGCTAGGAATTATTACCTTATAACTGAATAACACAAATACTGATAATATAAATACAAATAAATAAAACATTATCTCATTATATTGTTGTTTTCAAATGTCTGAGGCATTTTATATGAAAACATTCAAGAGGGAAGCTGATTTAACATTCAGAAGAAGTTATGCATGCAGCCTATATTATGCCACCATTTATATTGTGCCGTCGGAATTTCAATTTTTGCCTTCAGCGGTGGCAACTAGAGAAAATTGCAGTTGTGGATGTTCCTCTTCTTCCTTTAACGTTGATTCTATCAAAAAAGATTTCTATCTACAGAATAACAGCTTTATAAATGATTAAAAAAGGGTATGCATCAAAAGAAAACATCCTTTTGTTGATGTTTTCAAATGGTGGAAACATTTAATTGAGGACATTCATCACGGCACAGATTCAATGTTCGTAAGAATCTGCGCCCGTAACTTGCAACAGTGCATTTATATTATACCAATTGAATTTTGAATGACTGTTGAAAACGTTGTCCTCTAAAGAGTCTGCAATATAATTCACTCGATCCTATTACAAAGACATTTTGATATATATATTGTTCGACTGATATAAATCAGAATGGTAAGTTTAGTATTAAACAAGAATAATATATGAAATCTGTTACATTGGACACATATAGTTACAATAGTATTTTGAACATTTTCTAGGAGCAGAATCTGGAGTATAAAGCTTTGCCTTTCATCTTTCATCTGCCGTTCATTCAAATAGAGAAGCGATTTCAAATGTATATATTTCTAGAAAATCCCGGAGTGTTTTCGGTTCCTATTCGCTTGCCACTTTTCTGTATAGCGATATCTAAGCTCTAAAGCCTAATGTGTTATCTACTAGTCCTATGTAATTCCAACTTTATGATATTATATACTCATGTTTGTGAAAATTGCAACACCATGAAGGACTTACGCGAGTGAGCTGAAATTTTCAGGAAATGCAAATTAGTGCATGATATGCACATTATTAGAATTTTAAATCCGTAGCGCATGCGTATGCTGAGCAGCGCCCTCTGAACGGCGGATGGATCCGAAAAAATAGACGGCTGTAGCGAGGCGTGTGTGGTTATCGGTTGTTATCTGCTAGTGGTAAACGTTAGCTCAATAGTTACTTATGCCTCTTCAACGAAAGAGAGCGAGATTTGAACAACTTACTGAGTTTGAACGGGGAGAAAAATCGGCCTTCGTGAAGCTGGATTGTCTTATCGTGCAGTAGCCGCTTGTGTGCAGCGTAACAGCAGCACATTGATGCGACTTTGGAAGCAGTGGACGGACGAGTGTCGGACAACTCGGAAATCCGGGAGTGGACCCCGAAATGTGACGTCAGCCCACGATGATAGACACCTGGTCCGCATGGCGCTGACGGATCGTACAGCTTCATCTAGACAATTGGCAGCACAGTGGTCAATAGCTACAGGTGTTTCATTGTGTGCTTCATCAATTCGTAGACGTCTGCTGCAGCGTCGACTGCCCGCAAGGAATCCTTTATACAGGATCCCTCTCACGCTAAACCATCGCCGCCTGCGGCTACAATGGGCCGCTCAGCATAGAAACTGGCGTGCTGATTGGCAGCATGTCGTGTTTTCTGACGAATCCGCTTTAATTTGTGGTACCATGATGGCCGCATTTGTGTCAGACGCTATGCCGGTGAACGCCACCTTCCGGAGTGCATTATCGAACGCCACAGTGGACGAACACCTGGAGTTATGGTCTGGGGTGCCATAGCATATCATGGACGATCTCAATTGCTAAGAATTGTGGGCAATCTGAACAGCAACCGGTACATCAGTGAAGTTCTACAGCCCCAAGCTGTTCCCTTCCTTCAAGGTTTGCCAGGCGCTGTATTTCAACAGGACAATTCCCGCCCTCATATCGGTAGGACTGTTCAATCCTTCTTTGCAACGCGGCAGGTACAGCTTCTTCCCTGGCCTGCGTATTCCCCGGATATGTCGCCGATTGAACATGTGTGGAATTTCGTTGGTCGGCATCTCGCTCGTGATAATCGTCCTGTTGCTTCTGCAGACGAACTTTGTGTGCGCATACAAACAATATGGAATGCTCTTCCTTAGGCAGACATTCAAAATTTGTTTGACTGAGGTTATTTTAATCCGATTTCTCTCTTTCTTATTTCCACTCAAGTTAAATTCTATGTTCTGCACTCTTGAATAATGTGTTTTACTGTATATGTTTTATATAAAACTATTTATGAACTTGTATATAATAAAATAGAAATATAATTATATAAGTCACTCTGCATTGAAAGAAAGTGATAGCAGTTCAAATCATATCATTTAAGTATGATAATTTACAATAAACATTTGTTCTATACTTTAATAATAGCTTTCCTACTACCAAGTCAGTTATTAAAAATAACTTTAGATAATGTTAAAAAAATCATTTCTCCTCCAAATAGTATCTTTTTCTTCTCGTTTTAAGAATGGTGATCATGTTGCATTTTGATTAACGTTAATTTTGCTTACACCATTACAAAATTTATTATTTTGTAATCTAGCCCTTTTCTTTTTGTTTTATTAAGCTTTATTTTAAATTACATTAATTTAATACATAAATTTAATGAAAATATTAGAATTTTTCAAGAATAATTTTAAAATTAGAATATATTAGATTTTTTCACAGTGGCATTAATTAATATAAGGTTCGCACCATGGGATTTATTAACCTGACATTTGAAACCATGGTATTTATTAACATTTCGAACCATGGTATTTATAAACATGACGTTTTATTAGGTCATTAATACTTATCTCTCTGGAATTTGAAAATTTATCCATTTTTGGCGATCTCTAAAATAATTTATCTTAGAAAATATTTAGAAGTTCCAAAAAAAAAATTATATTGAATTATCCTCCAAAAGGATCAATAAAACGGAATTTTGAGATTGGAATGAACAGAACAAGAAACAAATTTTATTAAGAGCACTACCACTTCTCGCTTTCTCAAAGAAATAAACGTAATAATTTAATTTTTTTCTATGACTTAGCACTTTCTTTGAAAAAAAAAAGAAAACAAATGCTACCAAAAATGTTTTCTTAATGGAAACTCCATAAAAAAAAAACCCAGTTTATTCCTCTCATCCGACAAACTCTCAAACAACTGTTCATCCAGCCTACCTGAGAGGACCTGTTTCAACATTTCCTCACATCCCTTAAGGGGGTACTGAAGAAGAACAAAAGCAAATTAAATTTACCTCCGACGAAGCACAAATGATTTCTGTCCACTGCAATCTTATTCGGAGTTCATTCCTTAATTAGCTGGCGAGGAAGGCAGACAATGCGAAACTCCTCTCCTTTTACTCATTCCCAGAAATGAGGATGTACGATGAGGATTGTAGAGTTGGAGCGTTTATGTGTGTCGTTTAATTGACGTCCCAGTGTCGTCCTACAAGGGATTAATTGGATTAGACGATCTTTCCATTTTCTGGAGTAGTTTTGTCGTTGCTTAAAGAAGGAAGGAAAAGTGTAAAGGGAGGAGGTTTACTACTACTTCAGATTCGAGTTTCATTTGCCTAAGTACTGACGAAAGAATGCTTATATATAAGGAGTGTATAATACATGAAAATCTGCATTCTCATCACTAATGTATTTTTAAATGGTTATCAAGAATGGATTATCAAGAAATACTTACAACATAAGATTAAATGCATTCAGGAAAAATACAATATTAGAAGTTATAAACATATTAATTGGATAGTTATGTAGTGGAAATTAAGCTAGGTGAATAAGTAACTTGATGTGAAAATACAAATATTATTAGTAAAAATTATTATATATACAAATATTATTAGAAATACAAATATTATTAGTAAAAATTCATTTAAATACATTAATGTGAGTGGGAAGAGAATTTATTTTAACATGTTAGATTTAGATGTATTTTTGTTTTATTTCTTATTCAGTTATAAGCGAAGACTGAATAATAAATATATCACTGAAATAATTAATGTTACGTAATATGGTAAAATATAGCATATATTTAAATGTAAAGATTAAAAAACAAACATGCATATAGTGGTTACATAAGAGAACGTAAACTTATATGAGACAAAACAGTTCTTGGTTTTAATAATTTTTAAAAAGTAACCTAAATATTGATGTTTTTAAAAGCCTATGTCTCTATTAATGATATTTTTATCACATATACTGGTATGTACACTGGTGTGTAAAAAACTTAAGCAACAGGTGGCTTTTTGCCATAACTCCACGAGAAATCATCTGAGAGACATGACATTCAGAAATGAGGGAGTGTATTATGTACGTAAAGGATGACGAAAGCATCGGCGCTGAAAAAGGAATACAATGCATATGGTATGGAATTAAACAAAAACAAGCTTTATTGAACGCATAGTATAGTGATTTATGATTGTCTATCCAGAGGAAGAACAACAAGCAGATGTTCCTTAATATGGGATATACCCTCCCCATTGCAATGTTGCTTCGCACCGTCTCCGCATACTCAGAACCAGCTAGTGCAACATTTCTTGCGGTAGGAGCGCCCATTCCTCAATCAGCATCTGTTTGAGTTGTTGGGTGTTCTCCTTAGGATGTAAGCGGGCTGCAATGCGTCTCCCCAAAGCATCCCACACATGTTCTATGGGATTTGAATATGGGGATTACGCTGGCCAATCCATTCGAGTGATATCTTCACTTTCCAGTAGCTCCTCAACAGCAAGAGTCCGATGTGGCCATGCATTGTCATCCATAAAAATAAAGTCTGGACCAATGGCACCTCGGAACAGACGCACATGGGGAAGGGGTACGTCCTCGCAATAGCGATCCCCGGTTACAGACCCTCTGTCGAAAACGTGAAGCTCAGATCGCCCATTCAGCAAATTGCCTCCCCAGACAAGAACTCCAGAACCACCATAACGGTGTCTTTTCTTGAGGTTACTGGGATAAAACCGGGTCCCAACCTCTCTCCAAATCAAAGCGCGTCGAGAATCGCTTCTGGTACAGAAGCGACTCTCATCCGTAAAGAGGACACGACTCCATTGATCAGTTGTCCAGTTTTTGTGTTCTCTGCAGCACTGTAAACGGTGGCCAACTTTCAACGGGAGGCAGCGTTCAGGACGGCGGGCGAATAGGCCCACTTTGTGAAGGCGTCTGGCCACAATAAACCGCGATACTTGACGCCCCGTTTCTGTACAGAGTTATTGAACAATGACCCTTGCTGACTGCTGTCGGCCTCTTTTCGCCTGCAGGACTATATATCGGTCATCCCCTGCAGTTGTCTTCCTCGGGCGGCCACCACCAACCTTTCCAACAGTTGTACCTTGATTTGGAACTCTTTCAAGCGCGCAAAATGACACTTTTGTTGATTACGAACTCTGCAGCTACACTGGTGACAGTACGCACCTCCTCCAGCTTTCCGATCATTCTTCCACGTGTGAAGTCGTCCAGGTGATTTCTTCTAGCCATATTTCTCGAACTGACTCACTGGCACTTGCAGTGAATATGTTGAATTGCGTGTCCGTCCTTCCTTTTATTCTACTGTTGAGCTGAGAGCGCCAACATCATGCGTTTTTGCGTACGCTCACGTCGCCTCCGACGTTTCGTTCCTAATATTTGCATACGCATGACGTTTCTACTGACTTACGTGTTCATTGTACTGATCTCCAGACCTCCTTTTCTGCAATTTGATGGCTGTTTGCTAAATTTTTACATTGTTGCTTAAGTTTCGCACATCAGTGTATATATCACCACAACAACATTGGGTAGGGTGGTTTGGACTCCCAATGAGTAGTCTACTCCTGTATGGATCTAAAGGGGGTATCTTTTGTTTTGATGGAGCATCACTAGGTAGCATCAGCTTGACTTGGTTCCATGTCATTGAAGAAGGATTGCAGTGCCTTCCGGGAGGACGTTTAGGGGCCTATCATATTGGAGAAAACCCGAAAGTCTGAATAGTGAGGCAAGATGCAGAACATCACAAATACGATTGAGCCACTGGAAATTGAAGTTTTCCGTTTTGAAACTGTTTCTAAAACGATACCGCTAATGGATTGAATCTCATAACGAATGAACTGAATCTCTAAACGTAATGTTCACCAGAGGTGCATTTTAAAGCATTGTGAATTGTGTTCGGAGGGGATTACTTTGAAGGAGATGAAATAAACTTGGAAGAATAAATAAAGAGTGTTATTAAAATTAATTGGTCTTACTTTTGGGGCACAGTAGTAGTATTATATTTCAATTGTCTAATGTTGTATACGTTATAAAATTATTTTTGATTATTAAAACCTCAAATTACAAAGTCTTTTTTTTTGTTGTTGGTTGCCAGAAATATGGTGTCCTGGTGCAATCATGAGTACGTTCCAATCTCAACTTGTGATCTTTCATATTTGACAGACCTTCCTGGATTAGCGATTTATCTATCTTTTCGTTGTATGATTATAATTTATCGGTCTTCAATTTTTTTTTTTATTAATCTGTAAAAATTTGGATAAATTAAGATAAAGTAGCATATGTGGGCACAAATCACAAAGTCAAGTCAAGTCAAGACAAAGTTATTATTCTCAAAAGCAAAAGTTTTAATCGTATATTTTAACATGCACTATTATTAAGTAAAGTTAACAAACTCCAACTGTGTTATCAGCTAGTTAAAATTGTGCATAATTGAGTATATTATTCCTCCTTTTTTAGCATATGTTTAAATATGGAACATACATGGAAATCAAACAAGTATCAGTTATTGCATCTTTATTTAGGAACTTGTAAAGGAAACTTTCCACATCAAATTCATTTACATTTTATCACTACAATAACACAAAAAGGAAAAACAAATAGGATGCAATCAAAATGTTTAAATTAAACTCAACAATTAAGTATAGTAATTTGTAAATCAATTTATGTACAGAATTTTCGGAAAGTTAATTATCCAAAACATGTCACATTTACATAATACACCTCAAGTTATGATTTTAATTAGATACATTATGTCTACGATATTATTAGTACTGAGCATGAGAATGCTGCGTCTGCGAAATAGATGGATTTCTACCTTTAACTAAGGTTGTAGATTGACTAAACAGAAACAGAAGGATTGCATTCACCATCTGTTACACGAATGTTTAGAATCAATTTAAAGGCAGATATTGCCCTTGCTATCAAATAGTGACAGATGAATCGTGACTTAAATAAGGGAGTAACGTGTCCTTTGACCAAAAGGTGTACAGCAATATTAATATTGATAGATCATTGAATAAAATAATGTGTTACATTTTTATCGTAATATAAGATGTAGTATTATTAATAAGGATGTGTTAAAAAAAATTTAAAGGTTTGTAAAGGAGCGACTGGAAAGCTTGGTAAAAATATTTTTATAAAAATTTATTGACTATTTAAATTGAAAATGTAAACGATAGATTTTTTTTATTAAATAATTTCTTCAAATGTTCAGCCACTGAAACTTCAAAAAATTAATTTGGTGAAAATTTTTTTTCTTCTTTTCAGCCCAAAACTCGTATTTTTTTTACCCTCTTGTCTCTTCCCTTCTTGCCAAACTCAGATAATTGTTGTAACATCATTCTTTCATTTCTCAATATTTTCTTTACTAATTTTTATTTTATCTCTCAGGTTTCATTGTGTGTCCTCACAATTTAACTCTCATCAACATTCCCAAAAAAAGGGGCATCTAAGCACATTGATGTGGTGTGGTGTGGTAGTTGTAGTAGTAATTTAATATTAAGTAATTTAAAAAGAAATGCATTATTCTAATTATACAATCTTTATCATTCAAGTTGGGTTTTTAAAAATATAATTGGAAAATAAATTATTCAATGCCTGCTATAGAATATTTTTAAATTTTATAATTATTTTAATTGTACTCGGCTGAACATTTTCTATGTATATGCAATCAACATTTTTCAGTTTTTTTTTATTTCAATATTTCAACGAATACATATATTCCTTTCTTTTAGTACTGAGTAATTTAGAAAGAAAATATCTTATTTACTTAGCATACTCTGTTTTAGTTAAACTATGATTTTTAAAAATTATAATTGGAAAATTAATTAGTCAATGTCTACCATAGAATATTTTAAAAATTTAATACTTGGTTGAATTGTACTTCACTGAGAATTTACTGTGTTTTTATCTTTTATTATTTTATTTTAATATTTCTATCTTTTATTTCTACTTTAATGTTAAATAATTAAAAATGAAAAGTTTTCTCATTATATAATCTTTGTAATTTAAATAACAATTTTTAAGAAATATAAATGATAAATAAATTAATCAATATCGTACAATACATAAAAAAAGTTAATAATTGGTTGCATTTCACTTGACTGTGAATTTTCTGTGTTTTATACAATCAATATTTGACAATATTTAATTTTAATAGCATTCACATTAAATAATTTTTTTTTTAATTTAAACTATGATCTTTGGAAAATATAAATAATAAATAAATTAATCAATGTCTGCTATATAATACTTAATTGAATTGTTATGTGGTAGAAAAGTTTCTGTGTTTTATTCATATTTATTATTTTCAACCATTCCATTTTTTTTTGGTCTAAATTCCTTAGAATATAAATATTTTTAAATTAATATATTTTAATTATAATATTTTTAGCGAATTATGCAATCTTTATATTGAATCTAAGAATTTGGAAATAGATATATGAAAAATAAATTAGCATTGATCTATTAAACAGTACCTTTTAAGTAGTCTTTAAACTTATTGAATAATTGATTGAATTATACTTGACTTGGAGTTTTCTATGTTATATCCATTTTTTATTGTCATTAAGAGTATGCATATATGAGAGACTTGTACACTCTGAAGCCCTTATAAATAGCAGGGAAATACAGGCACTTTTCAATGTGCTCAGAGCCCTCATCATATGCTTGAATCAGAAGCAGCACTAATTAAGAGCAGCCCAGATACAGCACACTTGAAGGCTCCGAAAACAAGAGTTTCCTCTGGCCGAAAGTGAGTCAAAAGTCTTCTGGGTCGGCGGTTCAAGTGATTAATGGGAAATCGATGCTTCCTCCTGGTGAAGGATAAGGAGATGAAAAAGTGAACAGGAGATGAAAGTCCTCTTATTTTTTACAACACTGCGTCCAGGGCGCTTCTTTTCCGCACTCGCTGCCTGAATTGGGAAGGAGCCTTCCGGGATAATGAGTGAGTTGTCCAAGGAGTGAAACTAATGTCTTAACGAGCATGGAGCTTATTTATTTTCTGAGGCAGAGGGAAGACATCATTAATGGATGTTGATAGGATGTCGGTGTTGAGGAAGGAGTAGGAGTATCTGCTTTTCTTGAAATCCATTTTCACTTTCTAAGTGAGGGAAAATATCAGAAAATTGTTATCCAAGTTTTCTTGCAGAGTATTAGCTGCAGAGACTTACTTGATTACGTTTAAGGTAATTCACAGTTTTAAAGTCTTTTAAAGCAGGATCTATGAAAGCAGAATCTGGGATTTGCATTTAAGTTGATTTTTAAGCCCTGTACTCTTCAATGATTATATTTGTTTTTCATACGAAACAATTTATTCGACATTTAAAAACTTGACGTGATTTACGTTTAAGGATAATTCATCGTTCAAGTCTTTTAAAGTAGGATGTATGAAGCTTTAGCATATCAACAAAAATTGAATCATTAAACATTAATAATACTTAAATGACTAAATTGAAGTTCTTTAGGAAATATGACATACTAAATTTATATTATAATTACTTTGTGAGTATTTTTCTGTTAACATAAACCATTGAATTCGATTTTCGAAAATGGAATCAAACCGATTTGAAATCAGACAAACTAATCTAACTAGTATCTTGCATTGAACTGGAATAACTGTTAACAATCCTACCATGTTTCTGACGGGACTGAGCATGATAAATCTGTGAGTTCGGATGTATTCCTATTTGGAATACATTAAGATGGTGATAATGATATTTCAAACTCCAAATTCCAACACTTATTATAGGGGTATTTTGCAATAAGAACATATATAGTGCACCTTAAGAAATGTTGAAACTTTTGCACATCTGCCATTCTCCTGGTGAATAAACACAGAATTAAAATGAATGGTATTTGAAAATACCAACATAAAACACTATTTTATTTTATATATCAAGGTTTGTCCTTACTAAGAAAGTACGTGTCTGATGTAAGGATCTGCAGCTAGACAGACTCACCAACCTGTCTTATAAAAGCAATGTATTTTGATGTTAATATAGTAATATCAATTTAAATGTTCAATTGATATTAATGATAGTATTCTAAATAGTATGATAGTCTAATGATAGTATTATAGGTTACCTGGTATGCTGTATCAATCTAATTATCTAAAATATGAATAGAGTGAATTACAAAGGAATAAACTAAATTTACATTAAGATTTGTTAATGAATATACAGGATTAAGGATATTTTATTTCGTTTTTTTAGTTATTAGCAGCTAACACAACAAAAATATTATGACATCCGTTACTTATTTTAAAATTCTTAATCAAAATGTTTTGTACTAGCTGGACAATATGCGACTAATAGGCTTAATAATTTAAATTTCGAAAATTGTATTCAATTTTTTATTATACTTGTTGAATTATTCTTTGATATTAGTTATTAATGATTACATTATATTCAACAACTCTTTACGAAAGATATATATATATATATACAAACATATGTACATATACACACATACAATCATATATATATATATATATATATATATATATATATGTCAGAATTAAATACAGTCATTCAGAGGGATAAAATTGTTATATCCAATTTATAAAATAAAGTATATTATAAGCTGAAGTACATTTTAAGAATGTTAAACTAACTTTTGAAACATTTCGCAGAATTTAAAAAAAAACTTTTCTGCCTGATGTACACTATTCAGAATATATTACGATGTATTACACTTATAGAATATATAAGAACATTTATTACAGTTAAAAATAAAATTTACATTTTATTTCTGATAATGGAGCTTAAATTCAATATATTTTACGAGGGTTTCATGTGTGGAGAGTTATTATCTTAAATAATTAGTTAATTTGAACCAACGAAAACGAATTTAAACAAAAATAAATTTAAAAATATTTAGACCATTTATATGCAGAACAGAAATATAAATGTAGTAGCTTAAAAGTGAATTTATTTAATAATTTAAAATTCTTTTATTTATTTAAATTATGCAGCACAAAAATATTAATTTGTTATGCATATAATGGTTAAAAACACTGTTAAATTCACAAGCTGAAGCGTATAAGTTGTGTCGAGAAAATTCAACTTCTCACTGCATCTTTAAAAATACCATTTTATCCCCTCATATTATGCATAAACATATCAAATTAAAGGAAAAAAGAGGAACAACGGAGTTAGACAGTTTGTTTTTCGCAGAATAATTAGATTACTCCTGTAAGCCATGATCCGCTTATGACATGAATAATGTTGGATTTCCTCTCTGACTTATTTTGTTTTCCACCCTTTTTGAAAATTTGTCGCCTTCTTTCCTACAACTCTTTCAAGCCAGGTTGACTTTTTCCTTTCTTACTGATAAGGTGTTTTCGACTGGTCCGAAAACTCTTTCAGCCTATTGATCCTGGTACTCGCAGCTCTCGAAATCGTAATTTATATCCACCTTGGCAAGAGTTAAACGGAAAATCAATGAAAGAAAAAGGCGATAAAGTACTTAAATATGCCCAGTCGGTGGACAGAAGAAAAACAACCCCCCTCCCCCAACACAAAGTAGAAAAGTATAATTTATAAAATTTTAAAGTGAGGTAGGAATTTTGAGTTCCTCTTTTCACTTTTACGAAAAGTGCTGATTTGCTGATGCATCAACCGAATTGAAAATTTCCTTAAAGTTTAATGTAGAGAAGTCTTAAAGATAAATCATTGGATTTTTTTCAAAAGTTTTGCACATTTTTAGTCAAATGAATTTTTTATTTTCATTGCATTTTATACAGCGGGATAAAAAACAAAAAATGATAACGCGCACTATTTACTTGCACAATCTACGTTGTCCCATTACATTTTTTTCACTACTTGCTTTGTGGTAAATCGCGTGGACTGATTTTTGAGTAGAGTTAAGAATTGTTTATTCAGCGGAAAGTACCTACCAGTGATTCTAAAATTTCTTCGCTTAGCTTTGAATGGAACGTTTTCGTGGTTTAGAATGCATTTGCAATTTAAGTCCAGCATGGAAAAAAAGTGGAATTTTTAGAGTATCATATATCTCGCAGCATAGAAGTAGGTTTTTTAAAGAAGAGTTCGCTTTGTTCGGTTCTTTGGAGATAGTGGCTATGTACTAAAAAGCATTTCGCAACGATTTCATATTGAAAACAATTTCAGCGAAGGGAAACAAGTTTCGATTTTGGGGGAAATAGCTTTTATCGGGCAACAGCCTTCAGTTTGAATGTTACATGATGAAAAGAGCAATTTAAAGTAAAGGATTTCTATATCTGTTTGCTTATAATAAAATTTAAATGTTTTTAGAATGAATCATCTTATTTAATTCACGTGTTTATTTATTTATTAGCGGTATCATTTTTGACAGATGCCATTCATTCTCTAATAAATTGATGGAATTATTTTCGCCGTGAAGTAACATTTTTAACTGAAAATGTATACTATTAAATAAAAATTAACTCGTTCTGTTGTTGTTTTCAAATTATCAAGACTTTTTAACTGAGAGCCTTTTTAATGGGCAGTATATATCATTTTATATAGTTAATTTAATTATCACTAAACATGAATTTCTTATGCATATAATAATTAGGAAACACTGTTAAATTCACAAGCTGAAACGTATTATTTCTTTCGCGAAAAAATGAACTCGTCGCTGCATCTTTTAAAAAAACAATTTTATCACCCTGATATTATGCATAAACATATCAAAGTAGAAGAAAATGCTGAATGAGAGAGTTGGCCCTCTTTGCTTCAACTCTTTTCACGCCTCGCTGACTTTTTCCTTTCTTACTGATAACGTGTTTTCGACTGGTCCAGAAATGTTTCAGCCTATTTATCCCCGGATAATCGGAATTTATATTCTCTTGGCAAGAGTTAAACGGAAAATCAAGGGAAGAAAAAGCGATAAAGTACATAAATATGCCCAGTCGGTGGACAGAAGAAAAACAAAATCCCCTCCAAAACAAAGCCGAAAAGTATCATTTTTAAAGTTTTAAAGGGAGGTATTATAATTTTGAGTTCATCGGTTCACTTTTCGAAAAATGCTGATTTGGTGATGCATCAACCGAATTGAAAATTTCCTCAAAGTGTAATGTAGTAAATTCTTAGACATAAATCGCTTGGTTTATTATTTTTCAAATTTTTGCACATTTTTTAGTGAAATGAATTTTTATTTCCATTGCCTTTTATACAGCGGCATAAAATAAATGTCAGAGCGCACTATTTACTTTACAATCTACGTTGTCCCATTACATTTTTTTTCACTACTTGCTTTGTGGGTAAATCAGCGTGGACTGATTTTTGAGTAGAGTTAAGAATTGTTTATTCAGCGGAAAGTACCTACCAGTGATTCTAAAATTTATTTCCTTTTGCTTTGAATGGAAAGGTTTTTGTGGTTTAGAATGCATTTGCAATTTAAATCCAACCCGGAAAAAAAGTGGAATTTTTAGAGTATCATATAACTCGCAGGATAGAAGTAGATTTCTCAAGGAAGAATTCCGCTTTGTTCGGCTTCTTTGGTGATAGTGGTTATGTACTAAAAGGATTTCGCACTGATTTCAGTATTGAAAATCCAATTTCAGCGAAAGGAAGCAAGTTTCGAATTTTGGAAATAGCTTTTATCGGGCATCAGTTTCTGAGTTTTGAATGTTACATGATGAAAAGAACAATTTAAATTAAAGGGTTTTTTTGTATGTGTTTTCTTATAATTCTAAAATAAATATCATATTTTACAAAAATGAATCTTCTTTGTTTATTCATGCATTTATTTATTTGTTAACGGTATCATTTCTGATTTATTCCATTCATTCTCTACTAATACAATGGAATTTTCTCAATTTATTTTCTTTATGATGTATTACTTTATAACTGAAAATGTGTAATAAAAAAAAAAGTATCTCATTATGTTGGTGTGTTCAAATTGTGGGGACATTTTACACGAGTTCGTTTAATAAGGCAGTAGATTCAACATTCATAAGAAGTAATGTAAAATATATTATGCAACTAGAATTTGGATTGGCTGCCGCCAGTGGTGACAAACCAGAGAAAAGTTGCATTGATGGATTTGACTGCATTTCCTTTAACGTTGATTCTATCAGAAGGACTTTTTCTATCTACTGATTAACTGCTTTATAAGAAGAAGAAAAAAGAATATGCATCAAAAACCACTTACTCTTTTGTTGTTTCAAATGGTGGAAACATTTACTTGGTCTTTCATCAGGACACAGATTCAGCATTCATAACAAACAGTGCATGTAACTTGCAATAGTGCATTTATATTATACCACCTGAATTCTGTACCGCTGTTGTCAAATTCAGCATCTGGAGGATCAATATGTGGAGGCAATATTTGGCAATTGGTTAGATATGTATGTATATATATATATATATATGCAAGAAAAATCCCAACACCAAGAAAGACTTATGTTAGATAAATGAAATTTGGTAGGCGTGTTTTGCATCTGAAAGATGACATCGATCCAATTTTCGCGCTTTATTAAGTGAGTAATTTTTTATAAAATGTTCTTACTTTCGGCAATGAAGTTGGGTATTATTTGTGATTTTTCCACAACCTATTTATGATCAGTCATAAGAATTTTATTTAACCTTTCAATAAAATTTTGAGTTTTACCTTTTTTTATAACAGTCACATCAATCTCGCTATCCTTAAGCAAATATGCATCATATAGATTGATGTGACACATTTAGATTGATATACATATATCGAGGTTTGTGTGATACATTTATGTAAGTAAGATGAATTATCACTGCTGAAGTGTTCTTTCAAATATGACTCCAATTTGCCTTTCAATATTTTATTTTAACAAGATTAACAAAACAACACAGACAGTACACACAACTCATATATAAACTATTAAAATCTACTTTACATTTATAATGTAATTTCCAAATCGGCTTATACCGATTCCAAATGAGGTATTGCCTTTGCCAGTTCCAATTCCTATCTGTTACATTCCCGATAGAGATAGTAAGATAGCTTTACGGGAGTATCCCTCTTTTAGGGATTTTCATATACCTGTGTCTCAAGTTGCCACAACAGGTTTTAGAAAAATTCTTATTAGCCAATATATTCGACATTGTTAGCATCTTTAATACCTATATAAAAGCCAAATTTGGAGTATTTTTAGTTTAATGTTTAGGAGTCCAACATTGTATAGGATGCCATTAAACACGTTCCTTGCTTACAATAGATACCAATGTCTCTACAAATTGTTTGTAGGTGATACATTCTCAATAAATTCTTCCTGACTGATGAAAATTTAATTATTTGATTTCAATTTAAATAAGTAAATTCCTTTTGAACTTATAATAAAGTAATAAACTCACTTTCTTTTAAATTTTCAAAAATTTAATTAGTTACAATGATTTCTAATTAACAATGGTTTCTATAAACTCCATGCTATATCTAGCTAATGAGAACACATTTATCAAATTTTCCCATTGACCGTTATTCTATTCACCCAAACATATTATCCTAAATAAATTAACTAACTAATTTCACACTACAGCCTATGATGGCTAAGGCCACCTACCCACTGTCAGATTTCGTCGATTTCATTCGTCGTCAGATTTCACCTACTGTCAGACCACCTACTGTCAGCATTTGGTGTAGGGTTTTCAACCCTTCACCCAACGCTCTATTGTTATATTGAACCAGGACCTACAGTTTAAAAAGTGGTTCGAACTACTAGAAGCATCAAGTCACAGCCAGGACTCCTGCACGAAACTTGTGTCGTCAGAACCCCGATAATTACCACTTATATCAATTTTTATACGATGTACTTCATTTTTAAGCTTAATAAACAAATATTAAATGAATAATCATTCTTATTATATCTTGATTTATATAGAGATTTTATTTTTATATTGATTTTAAACACCTTATATTTTTATTTTATTTATTTATTGCGAATCACAAGAACATAAATTTTTAGTTTTAAAGCATTTTGCACTTTCTTATTATTTAGACTTTTAAAAAAAATCTTCAACTTTTCATACCAAATGACTTATTTCTAAAAGTTACTGTCAAGAAAATACATAAAGGAAGCTAAATGTGTCTAGGATGTCTGGCAGATTTTTCAAAAAAACTTTTGCAATGAATTTTGCAACATTTAAAAAATTTTGAAACTTAATAATGAAAAATACTGTAGTTTTAATTTTTTTCAACATATTTTTTATGTATATTAAAGTTATAAATAATCTTATACAAAATAAAAAGTTTTCAATTTGTTAAATGTTATTTTCAAAGAAAAAAATTTTTATTTCATTTGTAGTATGATAATCTTACAGTACGTTTTATAATAAGACAAATGATTTTCAAAATCGAATGATAAAAAAATCCATAAAATTTTAAAAAAGACGATAATTTCATTCAATTAATTAATAAATATTAAACTGAATCTCAATAAATTTTTCATTATGATAAAAATTTAATTTGATTTAATTGAAAATAAAAAAATATCTTAAATTAAAAAAAAAATAAAATAAAAAAAAAATATTAATAAATATCAAAATTTAAAATATAAAAATTAATTTTTAATTAAAAAATAAAAAAAAATATCTTAAATTAAAAAAAAATTAAAATAAAATTAAAAATATTAAAAATATCAAAATTTAAAATATAAAATTAATTTTAATTAAAAATATTAAATTAAATTTTTAATTTTAATTTAAATATTCTATAAATATTTATAAAAACTATTTTTAACTAGCTTTCCATTTGCTCCTTTAAAGAAAACCTTAAGCCTTTTTTAACACACTTCATATTAATACTACATCTTATAATACGACAAAAATTTAACCATTATTTTATTCAATGATCTATCAATATTAATATTGTTGCACATCTTTTGGTGAAATGACATGTTACTCCCTTATTTAAGTCACGATTCATCTGCCACTATTTGATAGCAAGGGCAATATTTGCCTGTATATTGATCTAAACATTCGTGTAGTAACAGATGGTGAATGTAATCCTTACGTTTGTGTTTAGTCAATCTGCAACCTTAGTTAAATGTAGAAATCCATCTATTTCACAGGCGAAGCACTCTCATGTTCAGTACTAATAATATCGGGACATAATGTATCTAATTAAAATCAGATCTTGAGGTGTATTATGCAAATGTGACATGTTTTGGATAATTAACTTTCCGAAAATTCTGTATTTAAATTGATTTACAAATGGCTATATTTTATTGTGAGGGTTTAATTTAAACATTTTTGATTGCTTCATATTTTTTTCCTTTTTGTGTTTTGTAGTGATAAAATGCAAATGGATTTGATGTGGAAAGTTTTCTTTACGAGCTCCTTAATAAAGAAAGATCGAATAACTGCTATTTGATTGAATTCATTTACGTTTACATACTTACATATGTTAAAAAAGGAATAATATACGTAATTATGTACAAATTTAACACACTACACACACTGCTGTACATTTTGGGTTTAATAATGTTGTTAAAAATAGTGCATATTAATATACGATTGAAACTTTTGTTTTTAAGAATAACAACTTTGTCTTCACTTGACTAAAAAGTGCTTTGAGATTTATGCACCCATAAGCTGCTTAATGTCAATTTATCCAAATGTTATACTAATTTAAAGAATAAAAAAAATACTTAAATTATGATCATACAACAAAAATCTCCATAAATCATCAATCCATGAAGGTATTATCAAATATGAATGATCACAAGTTACGATTTGAACAACATACTTATGATTGAAAATATATAGTGCACAATATTTCTGACAATCAACAAAGAAATAAAACGATTTTGTAATCTGAGATTTTGAATAAGCAAAAAAATTTTTTCAATAACAATAATAAATTAACATTGCTATTATATATCAGTTGAAATATAGCATTCTATTATGCTTAAAAATATGAAATTACCTATTCTATTATGCTAAAAATGCAAAATGATTAAAGATGCAGTACTAAATTAGCAGCTAAAAAAAAATATGTATGGTTACTTATTCTATTATGCTTAAAAATATGAAATGCTTAAATATGAAATTATTTAATTAAAAAAAATATGAAATCAATTAAATGTCATGTGTAAGCATAACTTTATATATTTTTAAATTTTTACCTGTTCAAATATTTAATAATACATTCACATATTGTAAGCTTAATTTATTAAGGGCAAACTATGATGCATTTCACATTGAAAATAATCCGAAGAATTGATACATTTTTGGAAAAATAATGTATTTTTAATTATATAATATATTTATTATTTACCAATAATATGTACATTTCAAGGGATAAATTTTTATATCGTAAAATATATTTTAAAAAGATGGATACTTTTAAGAATATCAATTTCCTTTTCAAACATTTCGCTGCATTTCAGAAAAATTTTCTATATAAAGTACACAATTCATGGCACTTATAGAATACTTAAAAATATTTTCATAGTTAGAAAATAAAATTATATTTTATTTCCAATAATAATTTTGGACTAAGAATATTTAACTACTAGGATTCCATGCATCGATTGCGCTGCATGCAGTTTGAATTCCAACAAAAACCCAATTTAAACAAAATAAAGTTACAAAAAATATTTAGAACATTCATACGCAGCGCACAAATATAATTGAAGTTGCTTAAAAAGCATTTTTATTTAATAAATTAAAGTCTTCTTATCTTGTTAATTAAAACAGTACAAAAATATGAATTTGTTATGCTCATAAGGGTTAGAAAACACTGTTAAATTCACAAGATGAAGCGTCTAATTCGTTTCACGAAAATTGAACTTCTCGCTTCATTTTTAAAAAACATTGTATCCCCTAATGTTTTGCAAAAACATATCAAAGTAAAGGAAATGCGGTATGACTGAGGTTGGACAGTTTGTTTTTCGCTGAATAAATAAATTACTCTATAAGCCATGATCCACTTATGACATGAATAATATTGGATTTCCTCTCTGCCTTATTTTGTTTTCTGCCCCTTTTTGAATATTTGTCGCCCTCTTTGCATCAACTCTTTCACGCCAGTCTGACTTTTTCCTTTCTTACTGATAAGGTTTTTCAGCTGGTCAAGAATGTCTCAGCCTATTTATCCTGGCACTCGCAGCCACTGGAAATCAGAATTTATATTTTCCTTGGCAAGAGTTAAACGGAAAAATCAATGGAAGAAAAAAAGTGATAAAGTACATAAATATGCCCAGTCGGTCGACAGAAGAAAAATAAAATCAATTAAAAACAAGAAGAAAAGCATCATTTATAAAGTTTTTAAAGTGAGGTATGGAATTTTGAGTTCATCGTTTCACTTTGATTTGAGTGCTGATTTGATGATGCATCAACAGAATTGAAAATTTCCTCAAAGTTTAATGTAGAGAAGTCTTAGAGATAAATCACTGGTTTTAATTTTATTTTTTTCAAAATTCTGCAGAATTTTTAGTCAAATGAATTTTTTTCATTGCATTTTATACAGCGGGATAAAAAGTATAAAAAAATGATAACGCGCACTATTTACTTGCACAATCTACGTTGTCCATTACATTTTTTCACTACTTGATTTGCAGGTAAATCACGTGGACGGTTCTTAGAGTAGAGTTAAGAAATGTTTTCTGCGGAAAGTACTTACCAGTTATTCTAAAATTTCTTTCCTTTTCTTTGCATGGAAAGGTTTCGTGGTTTAGAATGCATTTGCAATTTAAATCCAGCGTGGAAAAAATGGGGAATTTTTAGAGTATCATATTTCTCACAGCACAGAAGTAGGTTTTAAGGAAGAATTCGCTTTGTTCGGTTCTTTGGTGATAGTGGATATGTACTAAAAGGATTTCGCACCGATTTCAGTACTGAAAATCAATTTCAGCGAAAGGAAGCAAGTTTCTATTTTGGGGGAAATAGCTTTTTATCGGGCATCAACCTTCTCAGTTTGAATGTTACATGATGAAAAGAGCAATTTAAAGTAAAATATTTCTATATCTGTTTGCTTATAATAAAATTTAAATGTTTTTAGAATGAATCATGTTATTTTATTCATGTGTTTATTTATTTATTAGCGGTATCATTTTTGACTGATGCCATTCATTCTCTAATAAAGTGATGGAATTATTTTCCCTATGAAGTAAATAAAAATTATCTCGGTCTGTTGTTGTTTTCAAATTATCAAGAATATTTACCTGAGAGCATTCAATGGACTGTATATTACATCTTATATAATTAATTTAAACAATACTAAATATGAATTTCTTAAGCATATAATGATTAGGAAACACTGTTAAATTCACAAGTTGGATCGTATTATTTGTTTCGCGAAAAATGAACTCGTCGATGCATCTTTAAAAAACAATTTCATCGCCCTCATATTACACATAAACATATCAAAGTAGAAGAAAATGCTGAATGAGAAAATTAGATATTTTGTTTCGCTGAGTAATTAGATTACTCTTATAAACCATGATCCGCTTGTGGCTTCAATAATATTAGATTTCATCTCTGCCTTATTTTGTTTTCCACCCCTTTTTGAATATTTGACGCCCTCTTTGCTTCAACTCTTTCACGCCAGGCTGACTTTTCCGTTTCTTACTGCTAACGTGTTTTCGACTGGTCCAGAAATGCTTCACCCTATTTATCCGGGCAATCACAGTCACTCGAAATCGGAATTTATATTCTCCTTGGCAAGAGTTAAGCGGAAAATTAATGGAAGAAAAGAGCGATAACGTACATAAATATGCCCAATCGGTGCACAGAAGGAAAACCAAATCCCAAAAAACAAAGCAGAAAAGTATCATTTATAAAGTTTTAAAGTGAGGTATTGAATTTTGAGTTCATCGTTTCCCTTTTTCGAAAAATGCTGATTTGGTGATGCATCAACCGAATAGAAAATTTCCTCAAAGTTTAATGTGAGAAATCTTAGAGATAAATCACTGTTTTTGTTTCTTTTCAAAATTTTTGTACGTTTTTTTTAGTCAAATGAATTTTTATTTTCATTGCAGTTTATAGAGCGGGGTAAAAATAATAAAATGATAACGCGTAAGTAGTATTTACTTGTACAATCTACGCTATCCCATTACATGTTTTTCGCAGCTTGCTTTGTGGGTAAATCGCGTGGGCTGATTTTTGAGTAGAGTTAAGAAATATTTATTCAGCGAAAGTAGCTACCAGTGATTCTAAAATGTCTCTCCTTAACTTTGCATGGAAAGTTTTCGTGGTTTTAGAATGCATTTGCAATTTAAATCCAGCGTGGAAAAAAAAAAGTGGAATTTTAGAATATCATACATCTCGCAGCACTGAAGTAGAATTCTTAAGGAAGAGTTCGCTTTGTTCGTTCTTTGGTGATAGTATTTATATACTAAAAGGATTTCGCACCGATTTCAGTACTGAAAATCCAATTACAACGAAAGGAAGCAAATTTCGATTTAAGGGTTGAAATAGCTTTTTATCGAGCGTCAGTCTCTGAGTTTGAATGTTATATGCTGAAAAGAACAATTTAAATTAAAGACTTTCTTCATCTGTTTGCTTATAATTCTATAATAAAAATGAAATGATTCAGAATGAATGTTTTTTTTTATTATTATTGATGTATTTATTTATTTGTTAACGGTATAAATTTTGACTTACGCCAATCATTCTCTAGTAATAGGATGGAATTTTCTGAAATCTCTTTTTGTTATGAAGTATCACTTTATTACTGAAAATATATATAAGTAAATAAAAAAATTATCTCATTATGTTGGTGTTTTCAAATACTAGAGACATTTTACATGAGGACATTCAATACGGAATCAAAAATCAACAGCCATAAGAAGTAGAGCATGTAGTTACTCTACATCTATGTTATACCATCAGAATTTTGATTGACTGATTCAGAGCTGGCAAAATAAAGAAACGTTGCTGTGAGGGATTTGCCCTCATCTTCCTTCACCGTTGATTCCATCAAAAGATTTTTCTATCTACAGATTAAGTGCTTTATAAGTGAAAATATGTATGAACAGAATACTTCCTTCTATTGATGTTCTGCTGGTGAAACATTTACTTTAGGACACTCATCGGCGTCCAGATTTAACGTTCGTAAGAGCAGTACTTGTTACTTTAACAGTGCATTTATACTACACCACCAGAATTCTGTACGACTGTTGTCAATGTTGGTATCTGGAGGGTCCGCAATATAATTTCTTCCATCTTACTAGTAAGCCACTTTGATTTACAGATTAATATATTTACTATAGTTGTATATATATATATATATTGTTCTGCTGATATATATATATACAGTCGAACCTCTTTAAGGTCTCTCTCTCCTCATTCTTTAAGTCGAACCACGATAAGTCGAAAACCTCCAAAACGCAAAAATAATTTTTGTTCCCTTCCTTTTAAGCCCCAAAACCTCCATTACTCGAAATTTCAACCCTTTATATGACTAAATAATTAGTCAATCCCCACAATCCATTTTGGTATATAATTTTCCTCTAACTCGAAGAAAAAAATTGGACCCCGTATCTTGAACATTCGCAATGTTTGATTCTGCAAACTTTATAATCATCATAATACAAATATTATACAAACAATATTATACAAATTATAATACAAACTTTATAATTTATTACTCATCGTATTTATTAACATGACTTATGACAACGTATTTATTGTAAAGTTTCTGTTTCCATGTGTCATTTAATACATCTTTTCTCTGAAATTTGAAAATTCTATCCCTTTTTTTGTGATCACTAAAATAATTTATTCCACAAATTATTTATCAATCGAAATGAAAATTTATATTGCATTATCTTCCGGAAGCAAAAATAAAACGGAATTATCAAACAGAGACCCAAAAACAAGAGGCAAATTTTATTAAGAACTTCACTGTGTCTCGCTTTCGCAAAGAAATAAACGTGATAATTTAATTTTTATTTTCTATAACTGATCCATTTCTTTGCAAAAAAACAAAACAAATACAGCCAAAACTGTTATTTCTAATGAAAACTCCGTAAAAAAACAGTTTACAAAAACAGTTTAACCAAATATAAATGGCCATCGTGTTGCACCTTGATTGACGTTATGATGCTTGTAACTTTGCCAAATTTAATGCTTTGTAATGTAGCATTTTCTTATGTTTTCAAATAGCTTTGTTTTTAAAACTCTTTAAAATTCATTAATTTAATATTATTTAATTTTTTCACAAAATGGCGAAAAAATAATAGAAGGTTCCAAACCAACATGTTTATTAACATGACATTTTAAACGGTTTCAATTTCCATCTTCATGACATTTAATACCTGTTTCCTCTGAAATTTGAAAATTCTATCCCTTTTTGAGATCTCTAAATAATTTATTCCATAAAACATTTATTAGCGAAAATACGAAACGAAAATTTATATTGAATTACCTTTTTGGAAACAAAAATAAAACGACATTATGAGATCGGAAGGAACAGGGACGCACAACAGAAACAAGAAACAAATTTTATTAAGAGCACTACCACTTCTCGCTTTCTCAAAGAAATAAACGTAATAATTTCCTTTTTTCTGTGACTGATCACTTTCTTTGCAAAAAAAAAAAAAAAAACACTTCAAAAAAGGTTTTTCTTAATGAAAACTCCATAAAAATAAACAGTTTACTCCTCTCAAACGACAAACACTCAAACAACTGTTCATCCTACCTACCTGAGAGGACCTGTTTCAACATTTCCTCACATCCCTTAAGGGGTACTGAAGAAGAAGAACAAAAGCAAATTAAATTTACCTCCGACGAAGCACAAATGATTTCTGTCCACTGCAATCTCACTCGAAGTTCATTCCTTAATTAGCTGACGAGGAAGGCAGACAATACGAAACTCCTCTCCTTTTACTCATTCCCAGAAATGAGGATGTACGACGAGGATTGCAGAGTTGGAGCGTTTATGTGTGTCGTTTAATTGACGTCCCAGTGTCGTCCTACAGGGGATTAATTGGATTAGACGATCTTTCCATTTTCTGGAGTAGTTTTGTTGTTACTTAAAGAAGGAAGGAAAAGTGTAAATGGGGAGAGGTTTGCTACTACTTCAGACTCGAGTTGCATTTGCCTAAGTACTGACGTAAGAATGCTTATACAGGAGTGTAGTATACATGATAATCTGCATTCTCTTCACTAATGTATTTTCAAATGGTGTAAGGATTATCAAAAAATACTTACAACATAAGATTAAATGCATTCAGGAAAAATGAAACATTAGAAGTGGTAATCATAATAATTGGATAGTTATGAATAATTAACTGGATAAGAAAGTAAAATGCAAATATTGTTAGGAAAAATTCAATTAAATGCAAAAATGTGCGTGGGAGAGAAATAATTTTAACTATTTGTCAGAGTACAAGTTGGATTTATATGTATCAGTGGTTTTTTTTATACAGTAATAAGCTAAAGAAATTCTACCGAATAATAAATATCTCAGTGAAATAAATAATGTTAGAAAATATGGTAAACAATTTATTTATTTTGACATTTGAAATTGAGTTGACATTTGAAAGTATAAATCTCTATTTATGTTGTTATTGTAGCTAATCCGATTCCACAGTGTCTGCAGGGCGGTACGGACAACCCATGGATAGTCTACTCTTGGATCGACAGAAAAGATGCAACTTCTGTTGTGATGGAGCACCCGTAGGTAAAAGTATAATTTGGGTCCGAGCCGCTGAAGAAGGAGGGCAATGCCTTTAGAGATGTCTTTTAGGTGGAACCTGCTTTTACGTATCGTATGGGAGAAAACCAGGCAAAGTCCCAGTGGTAATATATATAGTAAAGCCATTAATCCGTAAATCAAAATGTCTTCTAGTAGGATAGTATCGGAAGAATATTATCGTATGGGAGAAAACCGGGCAAACTTCCACCATATACTGGTAATATATGTAGTAAAGCCATTAATTCGTAAATCAAAATGTCTGCTAGTAGGATAGTATAGGAAGAATATTACAGACCCTCCACATGCCAACCCTGATATGAGTCGTTCAAAATTCAGGTGATGTAATACAAATGCATTGATGCAAGTTATATGCACAGCTTCATATGAACGATAATTCTGTGTCGTCATGAATGTCCTCAAGTAAATGCTTCCAACATTTCAAAATATCAATATTAGGAAGTCTTTGATAAGTATTGTTGTTTTTTTACTGTAAAGAGACTAATCTGTAGATAGAAAAATCGTTTTGAATAGAATCAACTGTGAAGGAAGGAGAAGGTAATTCCACACAACTGCAACTTTTCTCTCTAGTCATCTCCCTGAAGACATTCAATCCAAATCCTAGCGCCATGATGTAGGCTACATCAGTACTTCTTATAATTTTGAATCGGTTATGTTATTGAATGTACTCATGTAAAATGTCAACGCCATTTGAAAACACCAACATAAAGAGATAATTTTTTTATTTACTCGTATACAATTTCAGTTATAAAGTCATACTTTATAACAAAAATAGATTCTAAAAATTCTATCATATCAGTATAGAATGAAGGGAATAAGTCAAAAGTGATACCATTAACAAATAAATAAATATATGAATAAAGAGAAAAAAATAGATTCATTCGTTTAATTTCCTTTTATGTTAGAATTACAAGCAAACAGATACAGAAAGATTTTAGAGCTTTAAAAACTTTGAAAGCCATAAAAAAAAAAGGGGGAATGATACTATTTTTGAAAAAAAAACTTTTGAAATAATCTTTTTAATATTCTTTAAGGATAATTTCCAATGACTAATCTGATACTAGGAAAGTTATTATTACAATATAGAACATATTTTCATTGTAAATTACCATAACTAAACGATATTAGGATTTGAAGCGCTATTCTTTTCTTTCAATGCAGATCAACTCATATAATTATATTTTTTCTTTATTAAATGTCAAATAAGTTCATAAATCACTTTGTATAAAATCAAATAGAATAATTCACATTATTTAAGAGTAAAGGACATAGAATGTAACCTAAATGGAAATAAGAAAGAAAAGTCAGATTAAAAAACAAAAACAACTATTAACAGCAATAATAAACTACATAGGAGAGGAAGATAATACATTAGGAGCCGCAATACTGAAGCCATTAGTTCAATACAGAAACGGGATAAGCGAATAGAAACCAAAACACTCCGGGGTTTTCCAAAATATATACATTTGAATAGTATATCAGAATATCTCTCTATTTGGATAAAGGACGAAGTAGAAAGGTGAAGCTTTTAATACTCCAGATTCTGCTCCTGAAAATGTTCAAAATACTGGTGTAACAATATGGGTTCAATGTAACAGATTCCATATACTACTCTTGGATTACACCAAATCTGCCATTATGATTTATATATATATATATATATATATATATATATATATATATATATAGATAGATAGATAAAGATGATAGATAAAGATGTGTTTCTAATAAGATCGAGTGAACAATATTTCAGATCCTCCAGATGCCGGCCCTGAAAACAATTATTCACAATTCTGATGGTATATTATAAATACATTATTGAAAATTACATGCACTGCTTCTTATGAACGCTGGATCCTGATGAAGAAAAATCTTCTGTTGGAAACATTTACTTTAGGACAAAGTAAATGTTTCCAACAGGAAGTTTCCTTTTGATATATATTATTTTTCACATATAAAGCTGTTAATCTGTAGACAGAAAAAATCTGTTTGATAGAATCAACGGTAAAGGAAGGACATGGCAAATCCACCACTAAACAATCCTCTGGTTGCCTGTCCTGAATGTATTCAATCCAAGTTCTAGTGACATAATATAGAGGGTGGCATAATGTAGGTTACATGTATTTCCTTTTTATGAATGTTGAATCCGTTGGCTTATTGAATATCAGGTAAAATGTTTCCGTCATTTGAAAACAACAATATAATGAGATAATGTTTTTTTATTTGTATACATTTTCATTTATAAAGTGATAATTCACAACGGAAATGGATTATAGAAAATTCTATCATATTTATTTAGAATGAATGGCATGATACCACTAACAAATAAATAAATACATGAAAAAAATTCATTCTGTACCATTTCATTTTTTTATGTAAGAATTATAAACAAAAAAATGTAGAAACTCTTTAATTTAAATTGTTCTTTTCATCATGTAAAATTCAAACTGAGAAGCTGTTGCCCGATGAAAAGCTATTTCCCAAAAAATCGAAACTTGCTTCCTTTCGCTGAAATTGATTTTCAATACTGATATCGGTGCGATATCCTTTTAGTACATAATCACTAACACCAAAGAACCGAACAAAAGCCAACTCTTTCTTAAGAAATCTACTTCTGTGCTGCGAGATATATGATACTCTAAAAATTCCACTTTTTTTAAACGCTAGATTTAAATTGCAAATGCATTATAAACCACGAAAACTTTCCATGCAAAGCTAAAGGAAAGCAATTTCAGAATCACTGGTAGGTATTTTCCGCTGAATAAACATTTCTTAACTGTACTCAAAACCAGTCCACGCGATTTACCCGCAAAGCAGGTAGTGAAAAAAAAAATGTAATGGGACAACGTATATTGTGCAAAGTAAATAGTGAGAGTTATCATTTTTATTTTTCATCCCGCTGTATAAAATGTAATGAAAATAAAAAACTCACTTGACAAAAAAAGTGAGCTCATATTTTGGAAAAAAAATAATAAACCAAATTATTTATCTCTAAGAATTCTCTACATTAAACTTTGAGGAAATTTTCAATTCGGTTTGATGCATCATCAAATCAGCACTTTTCGAAAAAGTGAAACGATGAACTCAAAATTCCATACCTCACTTTAAAACTTCATAAATGATACTTTTCTTCTCTGTTTTGGTGAGATTTTTGTTTTTCTACTGTCCCCTGACTGGGCATATTTATGTACTTTATCGACTTTTTCTTCCATTGATTTTCAGTTTAACTCTTGCCAAGGAGGATATAAATTCCGATTTTGAGTGGCTGCGAGTGCGAGGATAAATAGGCTGAAACACTTTCTGGACCAGTCGAAAACACCTTATCAGTAAGAAAGGAAAGCAAAGAGGGCGAAAAATATTCAAAATGGGGTGGAAAGCAAAATAAGACAGAGGTGAAATCAATATTATTCATGTCATAAGCAGATCATGGCTTATAGGAGTAATCTAATTATTCAGCGAAAACAAACTGTCTAACTCAGACTTTCTGCAGCATTACTTTTACTTTGATATGATTATGCGTAATATAAGGGGGTGAAATGGTATTTTTAAAGGTTCAGTGAGAAGTTCACTTTTCGTGAAAAAAATTATACCCTTAAGCTAGTGAATTTAGCAGTGTATTCTAACCATTATATGCCTAACAAATTCATATTTTATACTGTTTATCTTAACTAGATAAAAATAATTTAAATTATAGAATGAAATTACTTTAAGCAACTACATTTACATTGATGAGATACATATGAATTTCGTAAATATATTTTTTTACGTTATTTTTATTTAAATTGTTTTTAGTTGGTCCAAATTAACTTTATGTATAACATTTGTCCATACATGAAATCCAAGTATTTACACTTTTCTGAAACTAAATATGATTATCTGAAATAAATGAATAACTTTTCTTACTGTGAAAAGATATTGTACTCTATTGTATAAGGGCCATAAATTAAGTACATTATATAGAAATATTCATGTAAAATGATGCGAAATGTTTGAAAAGGAGATATGACATTCTCAAAAATATACTTCATTTTATAAAATACTCTGCCTCTGAAAAGAAAATACTCATAACAAAAATATTTTGAAATAATAAATAACTCTTATAAATAATTAATAATAATATTTCTTATAAGTAATTAATAATAATAATAAATATGTACCATTTCATTTTTTATGTTAGAATGATAAGCAAACAGATGCAGAAAGCCTTTAATTTAAATTGTTCTTTTCATCATGTAACATTCAAACTGAGAAGCTGATGCCCGATAAAAAGCCATTTCCCCCAAAATCGAAATTTGCTTCCTTTCGCTGAAATTGATTTTGAGTACTGAAATTGGGGAGTACTGAAATTGGTAAAAGTGAAATTTTTAGTACATAACCACTATCACCAAAGAACTGAACGAAGTACACGTTACGTATTGCTCTAACCTAATAACACTAAAATAAATTCAAAAGAAGTAAAACAAAAATTGAGAAATGATTCTTTTATGCCTTAGAGACATCAATTCAAAAATATGCAGATTATTCTAAAAAAAGATTACCAATTTGGTGGGTCAACGTTGATGCCTTAAACCACTGGCAATTTGAAAGAACAACCTAGACCTCGGAGCCTCTGAGAACTTCCAATCTACTCAAACAAAACTACAAAATGATTTTCCAGTGCCTACGCAAATCTGCGCTCATCAAATAAATAAGAGAGATAACTTTCTGTTCGGCTTGCTTATCAGATATTTATATAAGCAGACTTGCATAGAATTGCAAACTGCATGTTTATTTTATTTTCCCGTATATTCATTTCCCGTATTATCGCATGTTTCCATTTCTTGCCAAATCAATATTTTAAATTGAGTTATATTTTCTGATCGATATATATCAAAATGCAATTTTTTTAATTGTAACACTTAAAAAGGAAAATACTTTCCTTATCTAGTTTTAAAAAAATTCCCACATAAAATAATTATTAATTTATTTGATTTTTTATTTATATTCAGAGTTTCGGTTAGTTTCATGTTTATTACTTTAAATGCTATATTTCATATAAAATCCACATTATAATCTCTTGTTAAAACCTTATTTTGAATCAAATGAATAATTTTGAAATGATAGAAGTTGTATTCTATCATAATATATGTCACGTGTAACAAAACAAACATGCCTTTTATTTTATCTAATAATATATGGCACGTAGCATACAAAGAACATGAAATAAAGAAAGTATGTAAGCCATACCCTCTATATGCCATGATATCCATTTCTATCCAAAACCAATGTTTTTAATTAAGTTTTTTTAACAACTTCATGATCGATATACATATCAAAATGCAATTTTTTAATTGTAACACTTAAAAATGGAAAATATTTCCAATATCTAATTTATAAAAACACCTTCCATACTAATTACTACTAACTACTTCCATACTAATGCATACTAATACTCACAACTTCGACTAGTTTCATGTCCATTATTTTAAAACTTTATTTCATAAAAACCCACATTATAATCTTTTTGTGAAATCCTTATTTTGAATTTGTAAATGATAGAATTCACCAAGAAATATATGGCAAGCAAACAAACAGCATAAAATAAAGAAAATATGTAAGCCGTACCCTCTTATATGGCAATGGTATCCCTTTCTACCCAAATCAGATAGTTCAGTGCTCTTCGCCACAGTTGAGTGAAGCTTTAATTTTTATGGGAAAGCGTAACCCTGAAATATGGTCCTTGTATCAACTTTCCCGCTTCACCCTAGAGCTGATTCATGGGCCTCTATAAGTCCTTATTTCTTCAGGATGTTATTTATAGCTTAGCTATGAGGTATAGAACCACTGGAAATTTTTTTCACTGCCATTTAAGCCTCTGTGAGGGAAAAAAAAAAGATTAAAGGAGTAACATTTTTTTCTTTACCTAGGACATCCTTTTTTATGCAGTTCTATGAAAAAGAATGTATCTCTAAAATAAGCATTAAATTAACCGTAAATTCGGAATTGAACCATAAATTTAATGTTAGTGTGCTATTAATAGAACAGCTTAAGCAGTGTGAAAATATTTGCAACGTCATCAAATGGGTATTCAATGTTGTTAAACAAACTTTATCGGTATTTTAGCGAATGGTGGTTTACTTTTTAATTTTTTTGTTTATTTCAAGCAATCAATATTGATGTATTGACTTTAATTTCGAAAATAGTTATGTTTAGTTCTTCATATTTGACACGCTTGAGGATTAAAGAAAAATTATGGTAATATCCTTTTTGGAGCTATAAAAACAGTCTTAGCATCTATAAAAGTTTGAAATATCTTAAAAGCATTTATGTTATTTATGATAAATACTTCTTCAGATAATGTTTCTTTTTTTCAAATTAGAAAAAAGGAAATATATATTAAGAGTTTCAGAATATTTTAAAAAAAAAATATAACTTTAATGTCCTAAAATTTCATATTTTAAATTGAAGTATTTTTAATTTTTAATTCAAAATATTGAGACCATTATATAATGCTTATAAATCATTTTTAATGTATTTTTAACTAAATAAACCAAGTTCTGTTTTTTTTTACTTAACACTAATTATTTTTAAAATAATAATGAATCAATAGCATTTTTAAAAAAATATTATTTAGTTAAATGATATCAAATAATTCCAGAAACAATTTTTTTCTTAATAACTTGAAAGTTTAGTTTCCATTTTTTGACGCAATATTTGTTCTATTTGGATATTAATTTCAATTTAAAAAAATATAATTAATATTACATTTTGTATAATATCACATCAAAAAAAAATATTATTTAAAAACATTTCTTTATACTCCTTATGAAATAGAATGATAAGTAATTAGAAATCTATTGAAATCAAAGATCAAGATCTTGTTGGAGATTTGTTTTTCCAATGTAATGTTTTCTCTAAATAAATCTAGGATTAAACAATTACTAGCTTAGACATGGCTTAATTGATTTCTAAATCATTAATTAAAATTATAAAAGCATCAGTATCTCGCTAAAGTTAAGGGAGCTAATTAATAATTAAAGTATTATCTAACAGATTGTTTAATAAATAATGAAACGCCCTTAAGTTACCTTTATTAAATAATTATTAAATGCGAAATTAATATAATATAGTTTAGCTCTTAATTATATATTTCATAAAATATTATGTACTTAACGGATATCAAATAATTCAATAAACATTTTTTTTTTTTATTAACATGAAAGTTTAGTTTCCATTTTTGGACAAAATATTTATTTGATTTAATAGAAACTAAAATTAATATTACATTTTGTATAATATCACATTTTTTTATAATTTATTTAAAAACATTTTTTTTACTCAATATGCAATGGAATGATAAGTAATTAGAAATCTATTGAAATCAAAGATCTAGAATTTGTTGAAGATTTGTTCTCAAAAGTAATTTTTTTTTTTCTAAATAAATCTTGGATTAGACAATTGCTAGCTAAGAAATCGTTTAATTTATTTGTAAATCTTTAATTAAATTTATGAAAACCATCAGTATTCCGCTAAAGTTAAGGGACGGGTTAAGAATTAAAGTATTATCTAACAAATTTAAATAAGTTGCATTTTATTTTTCAACTAAACTATTAAGTCGCAATAAGATAATATTATTTTTCTTAACCGTAAAGTTTAATTTCCATTTATGAGTGAAATATTTGTGTGATTCAATAAAGAACAAAATTAATGTTACATTTTGTATAATATCACATCATTAAAAATCTATTTGAAAGCATTTTTGTTTACTCAATATGTAATTAGAAATCTATGGAAATCAAAGATTTAGATTTTGTTAAAGACTTGTTCTTCAAAGAAATGCTTTTCTAAATAAATCTAGTATTAGACAATTACTAGCTTAGACATCGGTTAATTGATTTGTAAATATTTAATTAATTAAAATTATAAAAACAGTTAGTGTCTCGCTAAAGTTAAGTGATTGTCTAGGAATTAAAGCATTATCTTACAAATATTTAAATAAATAATAAAAGGCTCTGAAGTTGCATTTAATTTTTTAACTAACTTATTAAGTCCCAAATAAATAAACACAGTTTAGCTCTCAATTGTAAATACATAAAACAATTGCTAAGAACATTTTTCCTTTTCTGCATCGTATCAATTGTATTAATTCACTTATCAGTTTAAGCACTTATAATTTATACTGCTAATACATTAAGTTGAATATATATTTATATCGGTGCTGGAATTTAAGACTAAGCTGGTATTTTCTTTCTAAATAAGAAAATAAATGCATTTTTATATACTTTTACGTAGTTAAATCAATAAAATCAATTTTATCAAAAACACAAATGTGCATATCAATGTAGTAATTTCATTAATACATTTTCTGGTTTTTCAGATTCAAGTGTTTCTTAAAAGAAAATATTTTATCCATTGATTCCTATTGAACAAATTTAATTGCAAAATTTAATGTATAAATTAGCAATCAAGCAAGTTAGTTTCAATTTTAAATGTTATGTAATAATCACTAACCAAACAATCATTATTTCTGAATAACAAAGACATTAAATTAACGTTATTCCTGTAAAAAATATACATGACACATTTTATTAATAACTTTAATTTTAAATTTAAATTTATAAAATAGAATTTCTTACATTATATTTTGAGAGATGGCAATCATATCGAAAATTGAAAACTGGTACACAATGCTGTGTCAAAATAAAAATAACTTATGAATATTGGATTAAAAAAATTTCATATGCAAAAACAAATAATATAACTTTATAATAACAGAATGTTTAAATAAACAAAAGATACAAAGTAAAAATAAGGTAACCATAAAGGAATAAAAGATTCATAATTTTAATTAAATAATTAAAATTATCGTAAAACAATTCTTCATCAGCTCAAAAAACTACAAACTAAACTATCTTAAAACGAAAGCGTACCAAACCAAAGTATTCAATTTTTAAAAGTTTTGAGTTTCATTTTATTTCTAATTTGCTTTTAAAAATTATATGCCAATTTATTAAAAATGGTTATATCTTGATATAATAGCAAAATTTAGTATGTGAATTTTATTTTTGTCTAAAATATAAAGCATAATTTTGTTATGATTGTTACCTAAGCTTAGCCTAAAAATAATGAATAAAAATGGAAGTATAATGATTTTTAACTAATATAACTGTAACAAATGCAGGCATATAATATTAAATTTTAAAGACATAAAACTAAGTTTTTAAAATTTAATATTATATGCCTGCATCTATATATATATATGAAATTTGCATGTATTGGATATCTACATTTAGTTGGTAATCGAAATATGAAATAAATAATTTTAAGCATCACATAATAGTCTAAATGTTTTGCACTAAAAAAAGAAGAATATAAATTTAAAATATGAATATCAGGACATTATGATTCATTTAAAAACAAAAAAAAGTTAAAACTTCTTATATATTTGCCTTTTTTCTAATTTGAAGAAGAAACATTATCTGAGGAAGTATTTATCATAAATAACATAAATGCTTTTAAGATATTTCTAACTTTTTATAGATGCTAAGACTGTTTTATAGCTCCAAAAGGATATTACCATAATTTTTCTTTAATCCTCAAGCGTGTCAAATATGAAGAACTAAACATAACTATTTCAAAATTAAAGTCAATACATCAATATTGACTGCTTGAAATAAACAAAAAAAAAATAAACCCACCATTCGCTAAAATACCGATAAAGTTTGTTTAACAACATTGAACACCCATTTGATGACGTTGCAAATATTTTCACACTGCTTAAGCTGTTCCTACTAATAGCACACTAACATTAAATTTATGGTTCAATTCCGAATTTACAGTTAATTTAATGATTATTTTAGAGATACATTCTTTTTCATAGAGAACTGCATAAAAAAAAAAAACTATGTCCTAGGTAAAAAAGAAAAAATGTTACCCCTTTAATCTTTTTTTTCCCTCACGGCATACTTAAATGGCAGTGAAAAAAATTTCCAGCAGTTCTATATCTCATAGCTAAGCTATAAATAACATCCTGAAGAAATAAAAGGACTTATAGAGGCCCATGAATCAGCTCTAGGGTGAAGCGGGGAAAGTTGATACAAGGACCATATTTCAGGGTTACGCTTTCCCCATAAAAATTAAGGCTACTCAACTGTGGCGAAGAGCACTGAACTATCTGATTTGGGTAGAAAGGGGAATGCCATGCCACACAAGAGGGTATGGCTTACTATTTCCTTTATTTCATGCTGTTTGTTCGTTACGTGCCATATATTTCTTGGTGTATTCTGTCTTTACAAATTCAAAATAAGGATTTCACAAAAGATTATAATGTGGGTTTTATGAAATAAAGCTTTTAAAATAATACACATGAAAATAGTCGAAGTTGTAAGTATTAGTATGCATTAGTATGGAAGTAATTAGTAGTAATTAGTATGGAAGTAATTAGTAGTAATTAGTATGGAAGTAATTAGTAGTAATTAGTATGGAAGGTGTTTTTATAAATTATATTTTGGAAAAATTTTCCTTTTTTAAGTGTTACAATTAAAAAAAAATTGCATTTTGATATGTATCGATCAGGAAGTTTTTAAAGTAACTCAATTTAAAATATTGATTTGGCAAGAAATGGAAACCATGCCATAGAAGAGGGTATGACTTACATATATTCTTTATTTTATGCTGTTTGTTTATATCATGACATATATTTCTTTGTGTATTCTATCATTTCAAATTCTTCATACGATTCAAAATAAGGTTTTCACACGAGATTCTATTGTGGATTGTATGAAATATAGCTTGTAAAATATTATACATGAAATGCAAAATATACAAAATTAATTTATTTATACATATTAAAAATATGCAAAATTAATATAGTTATACAGATTACAAAATATACAAAAGGAATATACAAAAGTCGATTTGGATAGAAATCGATACCATGTCATATAAGAGAGCATGGCTTACATATTTCTTTATTTTATATCATTTGTTTGATAAATGCCATAAATTTCTTAGTGTATTTTATCATTTTCAAATTCTTCATATGATTCAAAAATACGTCCAGGTTTTCAAAATTTTCCCAAAGTATCCTAATGTGGATTTTATAAAATACAGCTTTTAAAAATAATATAGTTTTTAATATGGAAAATGCAAATTTTTTAATTATATATTGAACTTATTTTCCTGTTTTAAGTGTTGAAATTAAAGAATTTTGCATTTTGATATATATCGGCCATGAAGCTATTAAAATATCTCAAATAAAAGTATTGATTTAGGCAGTAAGGGATACAATGGGTATGGGCATAAGAGTGTATGGCTTACATATTTTCTTTATTTTATCTATATGTTTGTTACATGCCATATATTTCTTGGTGTATTCTATCATTTACAAATTCTTCATATGATTCAAAATAAGGTTTTCACAAAAGATTCTAATATGGGTTTTATGAAATATAGTTTTTAAAGTAATATACGTAAAACTATAAAAAATACGAATTTAAATAATAAAGAAATAGTTTTTAATATGCAAATTTTTAAAATTAGATATTGAAATAATTTTCTATATGTGCTACGATTAATAAAATTTGAATTTTGACATGTATAGATCATGTAGTTGCTATAATAACTCAATTAAAAGTTACTTAATTAAAAGGGGTCTTTATAAAATGCATATGACGTTTAATTTACATAACAATTCTTATAATTTCTTAACAAAGGAATCGATTTTTAATGAATAGCATGCAGTGAAAAAAAAAAAAGGAGAATTCAGAGATAAAGTAAAGTTTGTTGATGTTATTAAAATACATTTTGAAAGATAATAAGTTTGATTTTTTTAATCAATTAAATTTTCGTAATTAGAATTTAAAATGCTTCATTCTTTAAATCAATTTTCTTAATACTGATTACAATAGACCTTGTGTGGGAAGTTTATTAGGACAAAAGAAGAAATATTTTCTATTCAGTGGTAGATTAGAAGTATAAAAGGATTATAAACAGTGTTTTTGTTCTATTTTTAATTAAAGCGATGTAAAACTTCAACTTTTCTTACAAATTATTTTTTCATTTGTTAAGCGTTAATACAATACGTCAACATTTTTTTCCATTGAATAGAATCAATGGATGCATTAATTCAAGTTTAAATTTTTTTTTTTGTATTTATTCAAATTCAACAATTGCTGTAGTTATTTTTATTTTAAACAAAGATGTTTTTCTTTTATCAAGTATTTTAAATAGATAATGAATGCTTATGAATATGTGCATAAGTTATAAAATTCTGATAACTAATTTATAATTTTAATGGGCTTCTTTTCTCTTTCAAGTATAATAATATAAAATAGCATGTTTATTATTAAATCGTTGCAACTAAAAACTGTTTATTAATTTTCATACATTCTAAGTAAAAAAAATTATTTCCCACGCAGCAATTACGGATATTTAATAATATGCAGAAAAAAGCAGTCCTTTATGTATTTAATATTTTTTAACAATTTTTTTTTTTAACGTTTTAGTTATTTTAATGCTTTTTGATTATTTATTTGAGTTAAAGCACTAAAAAGATTTAGAAAATGAAACAGAAATATTTCTAAACAATTGGACTGCCATTGCTATAATTGTTAAATGATATAATTTCCAGTTATTCATTTTTTTTAAGAACTGAATAAATTTTCTGATGAAAAACGAAATATTTCTAAACAATTTGTCTGACATTGCTTTGCTTGTTAAATTATATAATTAAGATTAATTTTTTCCCAGTAAAATCTTTCTTTTAATGGAAAGCACAATATTTTTGTAAAATACTACAAACTTTTGAAATTCTAGCTAATGTAGTGAAGCAATACATATATTTCCTTCAAGTTCAAATATTTCACATAATTACTATCTTTTACCCACAATTTATTAATTAACATTTTTTAGTGCTATCAACACTATGCAGTGTTAATTATGTTTCTAGACGATTTTATTTGTGCTAATTGTAATTTGAGCAAGAGGCTTTAGATGTAATTATGCGAACAGATATAATTAGTCGAATTCCAGTTGTAATATGATTACAAGACAAATCAGAAAACAATGTCTTAACAAGATTAATTACTATGAATAAACACGTAAATATTCCTTTGTTATAATTAGTTTCATATATATATATTTAATTTTATCTCAGAATTCATGCAGTAAGTTATAATTTGAATTCAAGATAATTATTTGGTGATTAAAATTATAATCTTCTTAAAATTATCCCACAAAATTGATTATATATTCTTTGAAAATAAAAAAAATCTACATAAATAAAGATTATTAATAACATATCCCTTTTTTATATTTTTATCGTTAGTATTTTGGAAGATTTAGATTTTTTTTTAAACTTTTAATTTTTAATTCAGAGGTTTTTTTGTACAGTTGGAGGTATATGCATTTTTAAATTTAAATATTAATTCAAAATTGACTATCAAAAATTGCATTGTAAACTTTAGTTTATTTATCAATTCTGCATCAAAACTACTTAAAAATAGTTTTCTTCACGTTGATTTTATTTGTAAAGATAGCTTCTTTACATTTGATTCAATAAATAAATAAATTTCTTTACATTTTTTTTTTTTTACTTTCTACATTATTCATTTAATTTACATTCGATTTTGCTTACATATCTGTTCACGTATTGCATGTTGAGGTGCATTTTGAGTGCATTTTAGGTGCATTTTAAGACACATAATAATAATTAATACTGAAAGCCATCTTAGGATTTATAAAAATGTACTTTATTGTTAAGTATCATGTGTTTCAATATTTGAAAAAACATTGAATTTAATAAAATAGTGTTATACATTATTACAAACCTTAAGCAGAAAAAAATTCAAATATATGTGAAAATATAACAAAACACAGATCTATTGCTATAATATCAAAATAAATTTTGTTTCTTTTATTTTTAAAAATCGTTAACTTTGTATACGAATATTAGATACCAAACTATTGCTAAATAACATTTCATTGCTAAAATCTTATAAATTGTGGTATATTCTGAATCATTCATTGCTAACAAATTGGCCCTTATTGAAACATTAACAATTCATTGCAACATTTTTAAAAAAAAATTTCATTTTAATATAAAATGGAATTTAATTTGAGTTTTATATTTTGGTTTGTTCAGTATCTTGTACCTTTGTTCCTCTCTTGAATATAGAACAGAACAGCTACACTTTTAAAAGATACATGATAAAACTTTAATAAAAGATAAATTTAATCTTCTAATACATTAAAAATATTATATTTCCAATATTAAAAATGTTAAGTTAATTTTTAATCATTATTAATTAGGAAACATAACTTATTACGAAAATTTCTTGATTATTTTATCAAAATTATCATTTATTAATTACGAAACATAATACATTTTTTTGATGTTATTTTTAGTTAAAAATTTTAAGTTAAAATTGCAAATTTTAAAATAAGATGGTAAGATGTTGTATTATTTGAATATTCAAGAATATCTAAATATTGGGTGCCATAAAATTCATGCAAGCTTTGAATTCATAAACATAAAAAACAACCTGAGATATTTGGTAATGAAAGAACTGATTTTTCTTCAAAATGCAAATTTAGTCTTAGTGATCAGATGAAATTAGTATATCAAATTGATTTCTAAAACAAATCATTATGTGCCCTTTATTAAAAGCATTACTCGTTGCATGAAAGTTAGGACACCCTATAAAGAGGATAAAATATTGCACTAAAATGAAAATAAAAACATTTTATGAAATATATGATTTGCTGGGGGCCACAAGTTTAACACAAGATTCCATAAACTTATCCGAGATCTGTATGAGTATCACAATGACAGATTGATATCATGATAATTCCTGAGGGTTTTTACTGCTTCGTGAGCAAATTTAGATTATAATTAATAAAATAATAACTAAAAATATTGCAATAACAAAATAAAAAAAAAAAACATTTTATGAAATATCTGCTTTGTAAAAAACTTTGTAAAACCTTTTAAATTTTGGGCACCATAAGTTTAACACAAGCCTCCCTAAATTTATCGCCTTGATAAGTCCTGAGGGTTTTTAATGGTTCGTGAGCAAATTCAGATTATAGTTAATAAAATACTAACTAAAATTATTGAAATAACAAAAAAAGAACATTTTAGGAAATATCTGCTTTGTAATAAACTTCGGGCAACTTTGTAAAAAATCTGCTTCATAAAAACTTTTAAACTTTGGGCACCATAAGTTTAACACATGCCTCCTTAAACCTATCCAGGATCTGTATGAGTATCAAAATGACAGATTGCTATCATTACAATTCCTGAGGGTTCTTAATGCTTCGTGAGCAAATTCAGATTATAATTAATAAAATAATAACTAAAAATATTCCAATAACAAAATATAAAAAAACATTTTATGAAATATCTGACTTGTAAAAGGCTTTGGGCAACTTTGTAAATATCTGCTTTGTAAAAATTTTTAACTTTGGGCACCATAAGTTTAACACAAGCCTCCCTAAACTTATCCAACATCTGTAAACACCTTTCATCTCAACTGAAACACCTCCTATCTACTGTACGTCAGGGTCATACATAGATAAATCCCTGTATACTACTAATTGCACTAATCTACATTGCATTTCTTAAATCTACATTAGCACATTTCTTTAAAATATTAGATACGTAAACATGTCTTTTTTAAAAAAGAAATTATTTAATTCATGTTTCAGTTAACAAACTAATTGCAGATGGCCATTGCATACGAATTTCATATATATATATATATATATTTTAAATTACCAACAAACATACGAAACTAGATTTTCTTAACATCAGCTTAAAACCACCTCCTAACCATTGTACGCCACAATCATACTTAGATAAATGCACATTTCTTAAAAATATGATACATAAGCATGCTTTTCTTACCAATGGATAAATTATTTAATTTATATTTCAATTATCAACAAATTGCATATACCAATTGCAAACAAATTTCCATACATATATTTTTAAAGAACCAAAACATATACGGAACAAATGCTTAATCAAATAAACTTTTACCACATTTCGTAAAAATATCAGATATATAAACAATGCTATTTTGAACAATGGATAAATTAATTATATCATATTTAAATTATCAGCTGAATGCATATATTCATTGCATACGAATTACACATCAATATATATTTTTAAATAGCCAAAATGCATATGAAACAAATGCAACAAGATTTTCTTAAACCTCAGGTTAAAATCGCGTCCTATCTGCTGCACGCCACAATCATACTTAGTTAAATCTCAACCAAAAAAGGCAGCGACGAAAGGACCAACAGGTAGTAATGGGTTAAAGAAGGCAGTCGAAGCCATAAAGGAAACCCAACTGCGTGATTTTCATCCGCACCATACCACAAATATGAAAGAAGAAAGTAAAAAGCTATCATAAATGCATGTATATAAACTTAAGTTTTAAAGAAATAAAAAGTGCTTTAATAAATGAATATTTTTAATTTTATGCCTATCTTTTATTAAAACCTTTCATTATATCTGTCAAAAACCGAAATGGTGCTTAAATTTTAATATCACAAAAATAAAACTGTCTGCTTACAAACGGAATTAAAATCATTATACTAACACCAAACCGAATTACACCAAGTTTAAATGATGCCATTTAAATACCTCACCCGAGTTTAAAAAACATCGCAATAATTACACTAAAATTAAAAATTTCTAACTTATAATTACAATTATTTTTCTCCAAAATTCCCTTCACTTCACTTCAGGCAGCCGAGGGAATAAAAGATGGCTGACATAGCAATTTTCAGTTCATCTGAAATGACCCCCATTCACATTGCATGAATTTTAACTTGAATTTTAATTTAAAATTCAAGTTGCGCTTAATATCATTATTTTTTTTCATCCTCCTCTGTTGAGCCATCTCTTGAAGGAAAACTGCTTAATACCTTCTCATTAAAAGAACTTCTGTGAAGAATTATCGTTGCGAAAGCATTTAACTAATACTCTGGATGTCGACGTCGACATTCAGAACTTCTTGGTACATCCATTAGAGTCGGCTTTAATTATTTTGCGAACACAAGAAAATTGCATGAGACTTTAATGGGTGACCAATTTGATTTTAAACCATTTCCCTTCTCTTCTTCAGGGAATTTCAACAATTCAGAAAATGTAACTGCCCCTTAGAAAATCCGTCCAATTTTGCTCCACGTTAATTAGTCAGACGTGGAGTATGACTAGACCACTGATTAAAGGAGTGATGAACGGCGGCCACCTTGCGACCTTAAAGGACGCCACTGTCCCAGAACCCAGATGGCTTGTATCTGGAACTCGACTGAGGTGACTTAGCCACTGCAGCGTAGCAGTATAGCGTTTTGACAACAAAGGAGGACACTAATGTGCACAATTCGGTGTTGGGAGTTCTAGTGTTTAAACAATGTATTCGAATAATTAGTATCTCAATTTGCTCACGAAGCATTAAGAACCCTCAGGAATTATCATGATATCAATCTGTCATTGTGATACTCATACAGATCTTGGGTAAGTTTATGGATGCTTGTTTTAAACTTATTCCTTCCAGCTAAGCAGATTTTCATATTTTTTTATGGAAAATGATATATGATATATTTGACATATATGATAACATATTTGATATATTTGATATATATGATATATTTGACCGTTTCTTATTGATAAATGGAACACATATATGGATATTTTCCAATAAGGCGTGGTGAATTTGGTCTTTTATCTTCTAATAAAATGATACCATAAATTCCATTAAATATTTGTTTGATATTTATACCACGATTTATAATTGCCAGAATGATATCAATTACGTCTTATTAATTTTCGAGAAAATAGTCTTCAAAAATTTTAAAAGCTTTTTAATTGTTGTTGTTGTCGTATCCCTCATGGAAGGAGGGAAGAGGGATGCAGCTTCTGTTCTGATGGAGCACACGTAGGTAAAAATCGGTCTTCTGCTCCATGACGCTCTTACAGTCATATGAGACAGGTACCTACGGCTTTAAGTGGATTCGAACCATTACAAACATATTCATGGCGTCAATGCCCCGCCGGGACTCGAACCCGAAACTTGTGGCACCTAGCATCAGAGCTCTAGACACTCGGCCATGCAGGCCCTTTTAATTCTTAAAGAACACTTTAGCAAGTGATTTCTTGATGTTTCGTACAAAGCCAAGAGCTAGGACAAGGGTACTTCCCTTTTCTGTTTTTCTTTTTTTTGTGTAATCTTATTTTAATATCCTACTTTTCAAATTATTATAAGTAATACAGCATAATTCCTTAAATTGCTAAAACCTTTCTTGCAGAAATATAATTTGTAATAGTTCCTTCTTTTAATAATATTTTTTTAAATTTATTAAAAACTTTGTTTTTATTTGTTGTTTTTCATTGTTGCATTTTTTGTTTTTCATTGTTGCTTGATATTTTATTTGAAATGCAAGCAAAAATCATGGTTGTAGCTGTCAGAATATAACACTTTATCATATTCTGCAAGGAAATCAAATCTTATTTAAAAAGTTACATATTATTTTATCTCCACGGAAAAAAATAATATGTACATTAATATGTAATAGTATGTACCCCGTTTAATCTACATTACATTTTTTAAATTTGCATTAGCACATTTCTTAAATATATCAGATAAATAAGCATGCCTCTTTTTAAAAACGGATAAATTATTTATTTCACATTTCAATTACCAACTAATAGCAGATATTCATTTCATACATATTTTAAATTGCCAAAAAGTATAGGAAACAAATGCAAACAGATCTTCTTAACCTTAGTTTAAATCACCTCATATTTACAGTAAGACACAATCATACTTAGATAAATCCCCATTTAATCTACATTACATTTCTTAAATCTTCTAATGCAGCTGGCAAATAGACCGTGATCTTCGCCATAACGGCTGCACCGATGTTACTGACTTTGCATTACCCAAGGGGGCGTGTGTAACTTTATGGTAAAGCCGCGGACGCGGAGTAACAATGCCCCCACATTTCTTAAATCTACATTAGCACATTTCTTAAAATTATCAGATACATAAGCATGCTTATTTTTTTAACAATGCATTAATTATTTTATTCATATTTCAGTTATTCACTAATTGCAGATATCCATTGCATACAAATATCATAGATATATTTTTTTAAACTACCAAAATATATACGAAACAAGATTTTCATAACCTAAGCTTAAAATTGCCTTTCTTTCTACTGTACGCCACAATCATAGATAAATCCCCCAAAAGGCAACTATCCAAAGACCAAGAGGTAACAATGGGTTAGAGAGGCAGTCGAAGCCATAAAGGAAACCCAACTGCGTGCTTTTCATCCGCACCAAACCAAAAATATGAAAGGAGAAAGAAGAAAATAAGGAAAGAAAGTAGGAAGAAAGCAGTCTTCCCCAAGACAGCTAACTCAATTCCATCTGCTCAATACGATTGGAATGGGTGTCATTTAGATGATCGGATATGTGTGAGAGAGGGCCGCAGTTAGGTGACAGGCAGACCCCTCTATGTCCAATAAATGGGAGCAATCAAGGCCAGATATCTTCGGTTCCCGACATCAGCAGGGAAAACGTTTGGTGGGATCGTTTGCGTTAACAAATCCCATCCTAGGGTGATTTTCACCCCCACGTGACGAAATGACTCCTTACCCTAATCGGAAATTACATCAACTACTAATGCTGGTATGTCGTCATTCGTGGCGATTTAAGTACATAAGTTTCGGTTGGCTGAAATTAGTATCAATTCTTTTGTTCCAATAATGTAATTAGATATCAATACCTTAAAATGTATTTGGATTTAACCAGTGCTGGAAATAGTGAACCATTTTTGGAGAATTGGAGAACAAAGTGACCGAGTTGGATTATAATCACCAAGATATCGAATTATCATTCAAAGATATATTATGATATATCTTTACAGAATATATCGATATATTATAATAGATCTTTTATTAATATGTCGATATATTATATATAGATCTTTTATCAACATATCGATATATTATTATATATTTCTTTTATAATATATTGAAATATTACAATCACAAAGATTTTCGAAAGATTAAGATAAATTTAAAACTGCAAGAGTTTTAATCATGTAGTATGTTACAAAGGTCCACTTGTGCAGGATATCTATATGTGTGTGTATAAAAATCAGTAATCAATCCTTTAGTTTTCCATTTTAAATACTTTGTAGTAATCACAAACATAACAATTGTTATTATTTCGGAACAATAAAAACATGAATTTTAATTTTTAAAATTTACAACTTATACTTTTCTTACATTATTTTTAAAGGATGACATTTATATCAAAAATAGAAGACAAGTACATATGAATGGAAACATTAATACATGCTTTGTGAAAAAAAATCTGCTTTGGCTAAGTACCACATCAGCGATGAAAGCAATTATTACAGAAACTGCTTTGAAATACTTGAAAATAAATGATGAGACAATGAAAGGAAACAAGCTGAAACTAAGGAAAGCATATTCATGCAACATAATAATATTAAACTCAAATATCATCATACGAAAGGGACAGAAAATATTATAAATATTTATATATAAATATTATATATAAGAAAATGATTTGAAAATGTGTGTCAATATAAATTGTTAATATATAAAAAATTTTATCTTAAAAAAAGCACAAGTTAACCGATCATAAGCACACGGTAAGCATATCATAAAATCTGTAAGCAAGTCATTCAGTTTCCGATTTAAATACTTTGCTTAATAATCTCTAGCAAATCAATCCTTATTATTACTGCTTAATAAAAACGTTACATTAATGCAGCATTTAAAATATATTCATGTAACATTATATTAACAACTTGAATATTAACTTTAAAATTTATAGAATACAACTTATATTTTTAATGGATCCCAGCCATATCAAAAGATTGGCAATAATATATGTAAATACACATATATGTAATTTATCATGCTATGTTAAAACAAAAATAAGGTATGAATATAGAATTAAAATGAATTTAAAATGAAAAACAAAAATAAAAAATAATTCATAATGATAGAATGTTTAAGCAAACAAACGATATAATGGAAAAATCATGTAAACATAAAAGGTTGAAAGATTCATAATTTTAATTATAATTATAATTAAATAATTAAAAACTATCATAAAGTAATTCCTTCATTAGCTTAAAAACTAAAAAAATGTTTAGTAATTTAAAAATAAACGAAAGCAAACCAAAAAAGTATTAAATTTTTAAGGTTTAAATTTCAATTTATTTTGGATTTGCTATCAACAATTATATGTTAACTTATTGAAAATGAATAGAATCATTTTGAATTCTTTAAAATGTAAAAAAACTCAATAACAAAATTTTAGCATGTGCATTTAATTTATTTTTTTACTGAAATGTTACTAAGAAGAATTTTGTCATGATTTTTATCTACTCTTCGTATAAAAAATAATGAATTAGTAAACATAAAAACGGAAGTATAATAATAATCTTTAACTATATAGCTATCATAAATGCATGTATATAAAATTAAGTTTTAAAGAAATAAAAAGTTCTTTAATAAATGAATATTTTTAATTTTATGCCTATCTTTTATTAAAAACTTTCATTATATCTGTCAAAAACCAAAATGGTGCTTAAATTTTAATATCACAAAAATTAAACTGTCTGCTTACAAACGGCATTAAAACTAACACAAACCGAATTCCATCAAGTTTAAATGATGCCATTTAAATACCTCACCAAAGTATAAAAAACTTCGCAGTAATTACACTAAAATTAAAAATTTCTAACTTATAAGTATAATTATTTTTCACCAAAATTCCCTTCACTTCACTTCAGGCAGCCCGTGGGAATAAAAGATGGCTGACATAACAATTTTCAGTTCATCCGAAATGACCCCATTCACATTGCATGAATTTTTAAATTAAAATTCAAGTTGCGCTTAATATCATTATATTTTTTTTCTTCCTCCTCTGTTGAGCCATCTCTTGAAGAAAACTGCTTAATACCTTCTCATTAAAAAGAACTTCTGTGAAGAATTATCGTTGCGAAAGCATTTAACTAATACTCTGGATGTCGACGTCGACATCCAGAACATCTTGGTACATCCATTAGAGTCGGCTTTAATTATTTAGCGAACACAAGAAAAGCTGCATGAGACTTTAATGGGTGACCATTTGATTTTAAACCATTTCCTTCTCTTCTCCAGGGAATTTCAACAATTCAGAAAAAATGTGTAACTGCCCCTTACAAATCCGTCCAATTTTGCTCCACGTTAATTAATCAGACGTGGAGAAGGGCTAGACCACTGATTAAAGGATTGAGGAACGGTGGCCTCCCTCGCGACCTTAAAGGGACGCCACTGTTCCAGAACCCAGATGGCTTGTATCTGGGTCTAAGCTGGTGACTTACTCACTGCAGCATGGCAGTGCAGCGTTTTGACAACAAATGAGGGCACTAAGGTACACAATTCGGCGTGGAGAGTTCTAGTGTTTGAACAATGTATTCGAATAATTAGTATCTCAATTTTCTCACGAATCATTAAGAACCCTCAGGAATTATCATGATATCAATCTGTCATTGCGATACTCATACAGATCTTGAATAATTTTAATTGCGCTTGTGTTAAACTTATGGTGTCCAGCAAAGCAGATATTCCATAAAATGTTTTTTAGATCAATATTTTATTTGCGAAATTGTTGAGTTATTATGTTATTAATTATAATATCAATTTGCTCACGAAGCATAAGAAACCTGAAGAATTATCATGATATTAATCTGTCATTGAAATACTCATATAGACCTTGGACAGGTTTATGGAGGCTTGTTAATTACGGTTAAACTTATGGCGCGCAGCAAACATATTTTTCATAAAATGTTTTGATTTTTTTAAAGTATTATTTTTATACTTTTTTATAGGGTTGCTTTTTTTTATAGTGGTTTTATAGGAATTTCAAAAATTCACAAATGTAACTGCCCCTTAAGAAAATCTGTCCAATTTTGCAAGAAGATTTTTTAACTTATCTTAAACTGACCTCCTATTTACTGGACACCACAATCATACTTAGAAAAAATCAGCGTACACTACTAATTAGCTCATATTATTTAACTTTTATTTCAATTATCAATTGAATGCAGATATCCATTGCATACAAATTTTGATAGATTTATTTTTTATGTTATCAAAAAGGATATGAAAATAAATGCAACAAGATATTCTTAACCTCAGCTTAAACTCACCTCATATGCTACAATTATACTTAGATAAATTCCTATGTACTACTAATTAGCAATAATCTACATTACATTTCTTAAATCTGCATTAACACTTTTCTTAAAAATATCAAATACATAAGTTTTAGCCTACTTTTTAACAACGGATAAATTCTTTAATTCATATTTCAATTATCACTTAATTGCAGATATCCATTGCATACAAGTAGCCTACATATTTTTTGAATTACCAAAAAGTATACGAAACTAGATTTTCTTAACCTTAGTTTAAAATCACCTCCTAACTACTGTACGCCACAATCACACTTAGATAAATCCCCATATACTACTAATTAGCAATAATCTACATTATATTTCTTATATTTACATTAGCACATTTCTTTAAAAAATATCAGATACGTATGCATGTCTTTTAAAAAAAAGAAATTGTTTAATTCGTGTTTAAGTTAACAACTAATTGCAGATGGCCATTGCATTCAAATTTCATATATATATTTTTTCAATTACCAACAAATATACGAAACTAGATTTTGTTAATCTCAGCTTAAAACCACCTCCTAACCATTGTACGCCACAATCATACTTAGATAAATGTGCATTTCTTAAAAATATCAGATACATAAGCATGCTTTTTTTACCAATGGATAAATTATTTAATTTATATTTCAATTATCAAAAATTGCAGATACCAATTGCATTCAAATTTCCCACATTTATATATTTTTAAAGAACCAAGAAAGTATACGAAACAAATGTTTAATCAAATAAACTTTAGCACATTCAGATAAAACTATCAGATACTACGCATACATTTTTAACTACATAAATTATTTAATTCATAGTTAAATTATGCACAAATTGCATGTATATATATATATATATATATATATATATATATTTAAATCACCAAAGCATATACGAAACAAAGATTTTCTTATCCTCAGCTTAAAATCGTCTTCTATCTTACTGCACGCCACAATCATACTTAGATAAATCCCTAAAAAAGGCAGAGACCCAAAGACCAAGAGGTACTAATGGGTTAGAGAAGGCAGTCAAAGCCATAAAGGAAACCGAACTGCGTGCCTTTCATCCACCAAACCACAAATATAAGAAGAAAGAAGAAAATAAGGAAAGATAGAAGGAAGAAGGCAGTCTTCCCCAAGTCAGCTAACTCAATTCCATCTGCGCAATATGATTGGAATGGGTGTCATTTAGATGATCGGATATGTGAGAGGGCCGCAGTTAGGTGACAGGCAGACCCCTCTATGTCCAATAAATGGAGGCAATCAAGGCCCGACATCAGGAGGAAAACGTTTGGCAGGATCGTTTGCGTTAACAAAGCCAATCCTGGGGTGATTTTCACCCCCACGTGACGAAATGACTTCTTACCCTAATCGGAAATTACATCTACTGCTAATGCTGGTATGTCGTCATTCGTGGCGAATAAAGTACATAAGTTCCGGTCTGCTGAAATTAGTATTACTTCTTTTGTTCCAGTAATGTAATTAGATATCAATACCTTAAAATGCATTTGGATTTAACCAATGTTGTAAATATTGAATCTATTTCTGATAAATTTGAGAATAAGATGATCGAGTTGGATTATAATCACCAAGGCATCGAATTATCATTCAAAGATATATTATGATATATCTTTATAGAATATATCGATATATTATATTTTTATTATTATATGGATGTATTATTATATCGTATTTTAAAAATATATCAATATATTATAATCTCAAAAAATAGTTAATCGTAGAGTTTTCGAAACTTTAAAACCTATATAAAATTGTGAGATTTTTAATATGTCTCAAGTGGCCTCTTGTGCAGGTTACATACTTATATACATTTGAGATGAATGGAAACATACTTATATACATTTGAGTAAAAAAAATGCTTTCGTAAGTATCACGTCACCAGTGAAAGCAATTATTACTGAAACTGTTTTTAAAAGGCATGAAATTAAATGGTGCACAAAGAAAGTAAACAGGCTGAAACTAAATGTAATTTGTATTTAACGTAACATCAATTAAATTTTGATATGTATAACAATATCTATCAACATATGATAATTAATAATTTTTAGTTAAATTCATACCATCTTTCGAAAGGGAAAGAACTAGTAATATATACAAACACAAATATGTTTAAAAAACTGAGTCAATGTGAGTAGTTATATAAAAATTGTCTTAAAACCATGAAATTTACAGAACAAAAGATCACGGTAGGCGTATAAAGGATCTTAACTGAAGATAGTAAAAAAATTCCGTCAAAATTTACATAATACTTTTTCTGTGTAATACCAATTTAATATGTAAAATCAGTAATCAACTTAGTTTCCTTTTGAAATGCTTTATAATAATCACTAGTAAAGCAATCCTTATTATCAGTCTATAATAAATACGTTAAACTAATGTTGTGCTTAAAAATATTCATGTAACATTATATTAACAGCTAGAATTTGAATTTTTAAAATTTATAAGACTGCATTTCTTAAATTATATATTAAGGGATGGCAGTTATATCAGAAGATTGAAAACAGGTACACAATGTTATGACAAAATAAAAATAAAATATGAATATAGAATTAAAAGGAATTTAAAATGGAAAACAGATAATAATTATTTAAAATATTAGAATGTTTAAACAAATAAACTATAAAAAGGAAAAAAAAAATGTAAATATAGAAAGAATAAAAGATTCATAATTTTAATTAAAAAATAATAATAATTAAACAAATATAAATCATCATGAAGCCATTCCTTCATTTCGATCTAAGAACTGCAAATTATTTATTATTGTAAATAAACGAAAGCAGATGAAACCAAAGTATTCGATTTTTAAGAAATTTGAATTTCATTTTATTTCAAATGTGATTTCAAAAAATTATAAAGTCAATTTATTAAAATTGTTAGAGTTATTTTTGTGTCCTATCAAATTTAAAAAGCTCAATAGCAAAATTTAGTATGTGAATTTTAAATTTTTTTGTCTAAAAATATAACTAAGCTTAATTTTGTTATGATAGTTAGCTAAGCGTCGTATAAGAAATAATGAATTAACAAATATAAAAATGAACGTATAATAATTTTTAACAACTATAATAAATGCAGCTATATAAAAATTAAGTTTTGAAGAAATAAAACTAACTTTTAAAAAACACATTAATAAATTAATATTTTTAATTCTTGCACTTTATGCCTAACTTTTTATTAAAACCGTTTATTATACCTGACAAAAACCAAAATGCTGCTTAAAATTCGGTTTTTAATATCACAAAAATAAAACTGTCTGCTTACAAACGACATTAAAATCATTATACTAACACCAACAGAATTCCACCCACTTTAATTGATGCCATTTAAATGCCTCACTAAAGTATAAAAAACATAGCAGTAATTACGCTAAATTAAAAATTTCCAACTTATAAATATAATTTTTTTTTCCTCAAAATTCCCCCTCACTTCACTTCACGCAGCCGAGGGAATAAAAGATGACTGACATAACAATTATCAGTCCATCCAAAATGACCCCCCTATTCACATTGCATGAATTTTAAATTAAAAATCAAGTTGCGCTTAATATCATTATATATTTTTTCTTCCTCCTCTCTGTTGAGCCATCTCTTGAAGAAAAATTCCTTAATACCTTCTCATTAAAAGAACTCTGTGAAGAATTATCGTTGCGAAAACATTTAACTAATACTCTGGATGTCGACGTCGACATCCAGAACTTTTGGTACATCCATTAGAGTCAGCTTTAATTATTTAGCGGACACAAGAAAAAGCTACAGGAGACTTTAATGGCCGACCAATATGATTTTAAAGCATTTCCTTCTCTTCTCCAGGGAATTTCAACAATTCAGAAAATGTAACTGCCCCTTAGAAAATCCGTCCAATTTTGCTCCACGTTAATTAGTCAGACGTGGAGCAGGGGCTGATCACTGATTAAAGGATTGATGAACGGTGGCCTCCTTGCGACCTTAAGGGACGCCAATGTCCCCCAGAACCCAGATGTCTTGTATCTGGGTCTCGACTGAGGTGACTTACTCATTGCAGCATGGCAGTGGAGCGTTTTGACAACAAAGGAGGCACTAATGTACACAATTCGGTGTTGGGAGTTCTAGTGTTTAAACAATGCATTCTGAATAATTAGTATCTCAATTTGCTCACAAAGCATTAAGAAGCCTCAGGAATTATCATGATATCAATCTGTCATTGTGATACTCATACAGATCTTGGATAAGTTTAGGGAGGCTTGTCTTAAACTTATGGTGTCAGAAATGCAGATTTTTTTATAAAATTTCCTCTTTTTTTTTTAGAGGAATATTTTATCCTTTTTTATAGAATTGTATCACAAATTTAATTTAAGAAGTAATGCTTTTAATAAAAAGTGCAAAAGATTTTGTTTCGGAAACAATTTGATATACTCACTTCTTCAATCAACAAACCTAAAGATGCATTTGAAGAAATCAGTTATTTCATTCACAAATATTCAGGCTGTCTTCGATGTTGAAGAATTCAAAGCTTTCATGGATTTTGTGACACCTAATATAAATCTATTCTTGAATAATGTAAAAATAATATGACAAATTGAACATATTATTTTAAAATTTGCAATTTTATCTTACAAATTTTAACTAAGAATATCAGCAAAATCTCTTGACAGTATTTAATTCTAAAATGTTTTCTAATTAAATAACAATAATTTTAATAAATAATGAATGAATTTCCATAATAAATGATATTTCTAATTTATAATAATAAAAGAAATTAATTTTTCAATGTTGGAAAGATAATATATTTTAATGTGTTAGGAAATTAAATTTATCTTTCATTAAAAGTTTAGCATGAATCTTTGTCGCTCTTCTGTTTTATAGTGCAAAGAGGTAAATACTATCCACGACATCAAAATCTCTGGACATGATTTAATTGTGAAACGTTTCCTAATTAATAAATGATAATTTTTATAAAATGATAAATTAATTTTCGGAATAATTGATATTTCCTATCTAATAGTAACTAAAAGTAAATTTAAATTTCTACCGTTTGAAAGTTAATGTTATTAATGAGTTAGGAAATATTTCTTAATTAAAATAATTTAAAAGTATCGCTGGTCTGTTTTTATATTCAAGAGAGGAATGTACTAAACAAACCGAAAAATAAAACTAAAAGGATATTCCATTTTTATATTTAAAAAAAATTTTTTTAAAAAAAAACGAATACTTTTTTATCTCATTTTTAGCTATATACAATTTCAATTATATGGAATTTCAAATGTTGCATAATGACTTGTGTTATGAATTAGTATGCAATGTATTAGAGAATTGCTTAATATTTTAAATAAATAGCGACAAATAAAGCTTTTAACAAAAAGAACAACTATGAATTTAGAATATACCACGATTTATAACTTTTTTTTTTTTTGCAACGAATGATTGAATTCCATAATTTGGAATGTTATGGCAATGTTGCGATAGCTATGTATCCATATACTCAATTTCACGACTTTCAAAAATAAAAGAATCAAAGACGATTTCAGACATTATAACAATAGATCTGTGTTTTGTAACATTCTCACGTATCTTTGCATTTTTTTCAATTTATGGTTTGTAATAATGTACAATTTTTTTTTTTGTTAAATTCAATTTTATTTTAAATATTAAAACAAGCGATATTTAAAAAAAAAAAAGTACATTCTTATAAATTCCAAGATGCCTCTCAGTTTAAATTATTACTATTTGATACCTAAATTATAGCTAATGTCATTGCACCTAAAATGTAACTAATGTCATTGAACTTAAAATGTAGCTCATGTTATTGGACCTAAAATGTAAATAATAAACATCATGCAATAAGTGAATAGATATGTAAGCAAAAATGAACGTAAAATAAATAACAATATCTAGAAGAAAAAAATTATTAATAAAAGAAAACAATTAATATAATAAATCAAATATAAAAAAACAAATGTAAAGAAGTTTTCTTTACAAATAAATCAAATGTGAAGAAAACTAAAATACCTCCAATTGTAAAAAAATATATATATATGAATTAACGATAAAATGTTTGCAAAAAATATCTAAATCTTCCTGAATAATAAAGGTAAAGAAAATGTATGTTATTAAAAATCTTTCCTTTTGTTTACTTTTTTTATTTATTTTGGCAAAATAATATATAATTAATTTTTGTGGATTAATTTTAAGTAAATTATAATTTTAATTACGAAATAAGTAATTTGAATTAATAATCTAACTTATTGCATGATATCTGAGATAGAATTAAATATGCATATATGAAATCCATTATAACAAAGAGAACAAAGGAATATTTAGGTGTTTATTCATAGTAATTAATCTTGTTAAGACATTGTTTTCTCAGTTGTCTTGTAATCATATTACAACTGGAATTCGACTAATTATATCTGTTCGCATAATTACATCGAAAAGCTTCTTGTTCAAATTACAAATAGCACAAATAAAATCGTCTAGAAACATAATTAACACTGAATAGTGGTGATAGCATTAAAAAATTTTAATTAATAAGGCGTGGTTAAAATATTTGTAATTATGTGATATATTTGGGCTTGAAGGGAATATTTGTATTGCTTCACTACATTATTTAGTATGTCACAAGGTTGTAGTATTTTACAAAATCATTGATCCTTTCATTCAAAGGAAAATGTTTACTTAAAAAAAATGATTAATCGGAAATTATATCATTTAACAAGCAAAGCAATGTTAGTTAAAATGCCTAGAAAAATTTCTCATTTCTTTATAAAACATCTACAGTACATTAAGCCACAGTACATTAAGCCACGTACGTTTTTTAACAATTTTGGTTTCTTTTTTTAACTTTTTGTTATTTTTAATGCTTTTTGATTAAATAACAAAAGTTAAAAAAAGAAAAAAATTGTTAAAAACGTTAAATATAAATGTCTTTTATTCTGCATATTAATTGTTCGTAATTGCGGCATGGGATAATAAACATTTTTTTTTATTAGGATATACATAAAAATTAATAAACAGATTTTAGTTGCAACTAGTTAATGATAAATATTTTATTTTATATTATTATATTTGAAAGACAAAGGAGCCCATTAAAATTATAAATTAGTTATCAATTTTATAACTTATGCACATATTTCTAAGCATTCATTATCTATTTAAACTACTTGATAAAAGGAAAGCATCTTTGTTTAAAATAAAAATAACATCGGCAAATGTTGAATTTGAATAACTACAAAAAATGCGTAATTTGGAATTAATGCATCCATTGATTCTATTCAATGGAAAACAAATGTTGACGTATTATATTAGCACACAACAAATGGAAAATAAATTGTAAGGAAAGTTGAAGTTTTACATCATTTTAATTAAAAATGGAGCAAAAACAATCTTAATAATCCTTTTATACTTCTAATCTACCACTAAATTTCCTTTTTCTTTCTTCATAAACTTCCCACACAAGATCTATTGTAATCAGTATTAAGAAAATTGATTTAAAAAATGAAGCATTTTAAATTCTAATTAGGAAAATTTAAGTGATTAAAAAATCAAACTTATTATCATTCAAAATGTATTTTAATAACATCAACAACTACTTTATCTCTTTTATCTCTGAATTCACAGTTTTTTTCACTGTATTCTATACATTAAAAATCGATTTCTTTGTTAAAAATTATAAAATTGTTATGTAAATTAAACGTCATATGCATTTTATAAAAACCTTTTTAATTAAGAGACTTTTAATTGAGTTATTTTAACAACGACATGGTCGATACATATCAAAATGCAAATTTTATTAATTGTAGCACATAAATGAGGGAAATTATTTCAATATCTAATTTAAAAAAATTACATACTAAAAACTATTCTGTATTTCCTTTAAGATTTATATTCACAGTTTCTGCTAATTTCATGTATATTATTTTAAAAAGTATATTTTATAAAAGCCACCTTGGAATATTTTTGTGGAAACCTTATTTCGAATCATATGAAGAATTTGTAAATGATAGAATACACCAAGAAATACATAACACGTAGCAAACAAACATCACAAAATAAAGGAAATATGTAAGCCTTACCTTCTTATAAGGAATGGTATGTCTTTCCACCCGAATCAATAGTTTTAATTGAGTTATGTTAGCAACTTCAGGATCAATACATCAAAATGCAATTTTTTTTTTAATTGTAACACTTAAAACAGGAAAATAATTTCAAAATCAAATTGAAAAAAAAAAAAACACCTTCCATTCTAAATATTATTACTTTATTTCCTTTAGGATATATATTAACAATTTGTTGCCTTTTGAATTTTGCTATTTTTATTTTTTTGCACAATTTGGTGAACTTTGATATGTATCAACAACTTCATGTTCGAAACATATCAAAATGCATTTTTAATTGCTATACTTTAAAAAAAAATACTTTCAATATGTAATTAAAAAAAAACTTTCCATACTAAATATTAAATAATAGTCTGGTAGATTCCTGATTTATAAAGAAAATTTATTTCCTTTATAAATCAGTTTCATGTATATTATTTCATAAAATCCGCATAATAATCTTTTTTGTGCAAAACTTATTTTGAACCATGTGAAGAATTTTAAATGATAGAACACACCAAGAAATATATGGCATGTAACACACAAACAGCATAAAATAAAGGAAATATGTAAGCCGTACCCTCTTATATGGCAATGGTGTCCCTTTCTGCCCAAATCAGATAGTTCACTGCTCTTCGCCACAGTTGAGTAGCTTTAATTTTTTATTTGTAACACTTAAATTAAGAAAATAACTTCAATATCTAATAAAATAATATCCATCTTCCATATTAAAAAAAAACTATTTCTTCATTTTCTTTGTTATTGATATTGACAGTTTCGGCTAATTTCATGTACAAGTATATTATTTTAAAAACTATATTTCATACAATCCAAGTTCTTATTTTGAACCATATGAAGAATTTGAAAATGATAGAATACATCAAGATATATATCGCACGTAACAAAAAAGAAACAGCATAAAATAAGGAAATATGTAAGCCATACCTTCTCTTAAATGGCATGACCTTTCTATCCAAATAAACATTTTTATTTGATTTCTTTTAACAATTTCATTATCGATTCATATCAAAATGCAAATTTTATTACGTGTAACCCTTAAGAAAAGGAATTACTTCCAATGTTTAATTTAAAAAAAAAACATCTGCTATATTATTTTAAATGCTATACTTCATAAAATTCATATTAGAATCATTTGTGAAAACTTATTTTGAATCATGAAGAATTTGAAATGAAAAACACCAAGAAATAAATGGCATGTAACAAACAAACAGTATAGAATAAAGGAAATATGTAAGCCATACCCTCTTATATGGCCCTTTCTACCCAAATCAGATAGTTCAGTGTTCTTCGCCACAGTTGAGTGGCTTTAATTTTATGGGAAAGCGTAACCCTGAAATATGGTCCTTGTATCAACTTTCCCCGCTGCACCCTAGAGCTGATTCATGGGCCTCTATAAGTCCTTTTATTTCTTCAGGATGTTATTTATAGCTTAGCTATGAGATATAGAACCGCTGGAAATTTTTTCACTGCCATTTAAGTCCGCTGCGAGGGAAAAAAAAAAGATTAAAGGGTAACATTTTTCTTTTTACCTAGGACATAGTTTTTATGCAGTTCTCTATGAAAAAGAATGTATCTCTAAAATAAGCATCAAATTAACCGTAAATTCGGAATTGAACCATAAATTTAATGTTAGTGTGCTATTAATAGGAACAGCTTAAGCAGTGTGAAAATATTTGCAACGTCATCAAATGGGTGTTCAATGTTGTTAAACAAACTTTATCGGTAATTTAGCGAATGGTGGGTTTATTTTTTTGTTTCTTTCAAGCAGTCAATATTGATGTATTGACTTTAATTTCGAAAATAGTTATGTTTAGTTCTTCATATTTGACACGCTTGAGGATTAAAGAAAAATTATGGTAATATCCTTTTGGAGCTATAAAAACAGTCTTAACATCTATAAAAGTTTGAAATATCTTAAAAGCATTTATGTTATTTATGATAAATACTTCTTCAGATAATGTTTCTTTTTCAAATTGGAAAGAAAGGAAATTTATATTTAAAGTTTTAGAATATTTAGAAAAAAAAAATCATTAAGTTCTAATATTCATAATTTAAATTGAATTCTTTTTAATTTTTAATTCAAAACATTGAGACCCATTATATGATGCATAAAAATCCTTTGTAATAGATTTTTAACTAAGGTAACAAAATGCTGTTTTTATATTACAGTAATTACTTTTAAAATAATATTAATTCAACAAGGTTTTCAAAAAAATATTATTTATTTAAAAGATATCAAATAATTTAAAAGAAACAATTTTTAGTTTCTGTCTTCTCCTAAATTTAATTTCTGTTTTTGTTTGATTTAATTAATACTTAAATTAATATTTCTTTTTATAATTTCACATCAATAAAAATCTATTTGAAAAAATTTACTCAATAAAGAAACTATTTTCAACTTAACAACTTAAAACCTTTCAACTCATGAAACTATTTTTTTTCTTAACTTGAAAGTTTATTTTCCATTTTTGGACGCAATATTGTTTGATTCAATAAAAACCAAAATTAATGTTATAATTTGTATGATATAATATCAATAAAAATTTATTTAATAACAATTATTTTACTCAGTATGTAATAGAATCATAAGTAATTAAAAATACATCGAAATAAAATATCTAAATTTTGTTGAAGACTTGTTCTTCAATAGTGATGTTTTCTAAATAAATCTAGGATTAGACAATCACTAGCTTAGACATCGCTTAACTGATTTGTAAATCTTTAATTAAAATTATAAAAAATCATCAGTATCTTACTAAAATTAAGTGATTCTAACAAATATTTAAATAAATAATAAAAGGCTCTGAAGTTGCATTTCATTTTTTAACTAAATTATTAAGTCTCAAATTAATATTACATAGTTAAGCTCTCAACTGTAAATATATTTAAAAAAAATATTATGTATTGAACGGATATCAAATAATTAAAGAAACTTTTTTTACTTGAAAGTTTAATTTCTATTTTTAGGAGCAGTATTTGTTCGAAAATAATAATATGTGAAAGTGTTAATGTTAATAAAAACCAAAATTAATATTACATTTTGTATAATATCACATCAATATAATTTATTTGATAACAACTTTTTAACTCAATATGTAATAAAATGATAAATAATTAGAAATCTATTGAAATCAAAGATCTAGATTTTGTTGAAGACTTGTTCTTAAAAGTAACGTTTTCTCTGAATATATCTAGGATTAGACGATTACTAGCTCAGACATCACTTAATTGATTTGTAAATCTTTAATTCAAATTATAAAAAAAACATCAGTGTCTCGCTAAAATTAAGTGTCTGGTTAAGAATTAAAAGTATTATCTAACAAATATTTAAATGAATAATCAACAGCTAAAGTTGCATTTTATTTTTAAAATAAATTATCAAGTCCCAAATTAATACTAGTATATCAAAGGTTAGCTCTCAATTTTGAATACATAAAGCAACTGTTAACAACAATTTTTTACTTTTTTTTCTGCATCGTATCAATTGTATTAATTTAAACACTTATATTTTATTCTACTAATACATGACGCTGAATATATATTTATATATTATATTATATTATAATATATAAATTACATATTATTTGTTGCTAAGCTGATTTATTTTTTATAACAAAATAAATGTATTTTTATATAATTTTATCTAGTGGAATATTTAAATTCCCATTATCAAAAAAACAAATGTACATGTAGTGATTTCATTAATAAATTGTCTGGCTAATCAGATTCATGTTTCTAAAATTCGTAATAAAAGGAAATATTATATTCCTTGATCCCTATTGAAACAACATTTTTTTTAATGTTTCAGAATATAGCTATATTGCAGCTAGTCTGATATATTTTCTAAATAACAAAATTATTTCTTTCTAAATAACAAAATAAAATAACAAAAAATAAAGACATTTTTATATAACTTTAAGAAGCTAAATAAATGAATCCATATTATCCAAAACACAAATGTGCATATCAAGGTAGTAATTCCATTAATAAATTTTTGACTATTCAGATTGAATTGTTTCTAAAAGTCCGTAATAAAAGAAAATATTATATTCATTAATCCCTATTGAAACAACACTTTGCTTCAATGTTTTTAGAATATAACTATATTGATGCTATAATTTACTGCTAAATAACAAAATAAATGTATTTTCATATAATTTTAAGTAGTTGAATATATAAATTCCCATTATACAAGAACAAATGTACATATCAATGTATTAATTTCATTAATAAATTTTCTGGCTTTTCAGACTGAAGTGTTTCTAACACTTCATCGTAAAACAAAAAATATTATATTCATTGATCACTATTGAAACAAATTTTATTTAATGTTTCAGATTATAGCTATGCTGATATATTTTCTTTTAAATAACAAAATAAATGCATTTTTATATAATTTTAAGATGCAATTATAAATATATTAATATATATTATCCAAAACATAAATGTACATATCAATCTATTAATTTCATTAAAAAATTTTCTGGCTATACAGATTCAAGTGTTTCTAAAAGTCCATCGTAAAAGAAAATATTATATTCATTGATCTCTATTGGAACAACATTTTTTAATGTTTCAGAATATAGCTGCACTGCTGCTACAATTTTGGCAGAACTGATATATTTTCTTTCTAAATAACAAAATCAATGCATGGCAAGAAGTTAAATAAATAAATTCATATTATCCAAAACATAAATATACAAATGTTAATATACATAAATATCCAAAACACAAATATACAAATGTTAATATACGTAAATATCCAAAACATAAATATTAATGTCAATATATTAATTTCATTAAAACATTTTCTGGCTATTCAAATTGAAGTGTTTCTAAAAGTCCGTAATAAATGAAAATATTATATTCATTGATCCCTATCGAAACAACATTTTTTTAATCTTTCAGATCATTATCTCATTAAAAATCTGCTTATGAATTTTTTCAGCTTATTTTTAATCGTAACTTTACTAGAGTACACTACATTATCTTTAAAAATCGTGAAGATAAAATTACGGAGGCAAAATTAATTAATTAAGAGGAATTAATAGTTCCTGGTGCAATGTGAGCTTCGCGGAGCAAGAATATACCATTTTGTGTCCGCATAATTATCCTGAACGAAAGAGAAGAAAATTTGAATAATTTATTCAGGAAATTTTGAGACGTCATCCGTTTCCTATTAGGATTGTGAAAAGGGGGACTTTCTCAAATCATTTTCATATTAAATAGTATACATGCGACTTCCACGGATATGCCAGGCTAAAGAAATGAAATCCAGTTTAAAAAATGGGGTGTAATTATTTTAAATTTTCTCCTCCGAAAGATTATTTCTTCTTTTTGTTATCCTATATATTTTATCTTTGTGATCATATATAAGAACATGTATTTTAATAATGTATATGAACAGGCATTTTGATCATATATATAATATTGTATTGCGAATATATATAGGATAGTATATTATATTAATAAAAATATAATGCATTTTATAACGTATAACATTGATAATGTATGACATTTTTATCATATAATATATTGCGATTATATAAATGATAGAATATTAAAATAATATAAATATAATCAAGTATTGAGATCATTTATGATATCGTGCTTTGCGGTCATATATAAGAACATGCATTTTGATCACATATAACAACAGGTATTTTTGAACATAATTATAATAATATATTGTTATTACATATATGATAGTATATTATAATAATATAAATATTATGAACATATATGAAATCGCATTTTGTGACCATATTTTACAACATACATTTTTGTCATATATAAGAATAGGTATTTTGATCATATACATAATAAAATATTGTGATTATATTTATGACAGTATATCATAATAAGATAAATTTAATCGAGTATTGTGATCATATATGAGATCGTGTTTTGCAATCCTATATCAGAACATTCATTTTGCTCATGTATGAAAACAAGCATTTTGATCATATTATGATATAACTCATAATATATATAAATAAATCGCAATAAATCATTGTATTCATAACTGAATATAATGATATATTGTGATTATTTATATGATATTATGTTATAATAATATAAATATAATCGAGTATTTTGATCCTACAAGAGATCTTGTTTTGTGATCAATATATATATATATATATATACATAAAACAATTTTAATAAATTATCTATCCGTAGCAAATGTAAAAAATAAATGGTTTAGTATCACCCATGTACATACAAAAAATTTAAAAATTCAGTTTTTTCAATAAATATTTCTGTAAAATTTGTTATTTCTATAATTAAACTTAAAAGAAAAATAAGATGTCGAATGATATGGATGATAAGCCATTGTGTTCTCAAAAAAAAAAAGAAAAAAATTATCATAATATATATACAAATCGAGGTATCCGAAAATTATCAATGTAAAAACTCAGTATTCCAAAATTTTATTAGATGTTGTGAAGCATATTGATTCTGTTGATTTTTACCATGAATATCAGCTTAGCTCTTGCAATATTTTTCAACTTATAACACCACATAATCAAATAATTAAATACTATTATGTATTACTAATAATTATCAAAAATTCATTAATTAATGTACTGAATATAACTTATAAGGTGTTTTTTTTTTAGAATTTCAAGCATTGATTTTAATTCTGTGTCTTTCATTTTCATTTTCTGTTTTAGACACAGAAATTTCTAAGAAATATTTATATTATCAAATGTTTTTTTTTTCTTCAGAAAAAGACATTTGACGATAATATAATATTTCGAAAGAAATTTTTGTCACTTCACACAATATTCATATCTGGATGCCTGCAAATTATATGCAGACATACATTATATTTCTGGAAGAAAATACCTATGAACTTTTCTATATTAAAATGAGTGCAACATAAAATGTGAAAATATATTATAGTATACAGAATCGTAAACTGCTAACAAATAGTATCGGTCCTGCATCCGGGGAGCCAGTTTGGCACCAACATATTTCTAATGTAATAATAATCCTCAGGTGACATATTGGCGATATTTACCAATAATTTTTACTGTTGGCCAATACTTATCTGTGCTTGGTTCAAAGGGAGAAAAATTTCTACTATCATATAAAGATTTTAAAAAAGAAATTTTAAAAATCATTTTTATCTGTAGATTAATTATTTTCTAATTACTTGACAAATGTATTAATACTTTTTCTTGTGCAATTTTTTCATTCCGAAATTATTGAAAAATAAAATATTCATTGATATGATTTTTTTGTCATGTTTTATTACATTTCCTACAAAATTACATCAGAATTATAAACAAAATATAATTTCTTGTATCTAACTTTAATAAGCGTATATATTGAAAAAAAAAAAACTGCAGAAATTGAGATGAAGAATTTCTTGGAATTTTCAGAATCGTTCGTGGCATGTTTAAGTTTTCTAAAAAGAGGTTTACATGCAAAATAAACCAAATAGCGGCGAAGCTCTAACTCTAGTATGAAAAGTACGGAGAAGATTGTCATGCATTCTATTTCTTTAGAATTTGGGGATGAGCACCATTTTATTACTATTCTACCGACAGAACTTACGTTTTCCGGATTGCTGTTACGTGTCTTAATCATTATGATACGAAACATATCCAGAATTCTCCCTATGAGTCACAGGTCAGAGTGGATTCTTTGGCAATTTAAAAACAAATATTAAACAATTTAAACAGTTATAATTTTTATTTGCACGTGGGCCTTACCGCTTTGCCCAGTTAACATTTTTCTCTAACGTACTCAGAGTATAAATCTCAACTTATATATATATATATATATATGTATATACACTATGTCCAAAATTATCTTCACATGCATAAATTCACGGATTTCTCAGAAACTGTAAACCACAATTTTATGATTTTTTAATGTGATGCATAACATTATGACATATAAATACTAAGGAAACATTCTAATAGACCTGTATATGGTATATAATTGTAGCATGAAACAATAAAAATGGTATTAGATAAATACCTCTAGTACTATGAAGCCTTTAAATAGCTTATTCAAATAAATTTTAGCATTCTGCAAAAATATCAGAAGCATGCTTTTTTTTCACAACGGATAAATTATTTAATTCATATTTCAATTATTAACTGATTGCAGATATATATTTCATACAAATTACACACACACAAGCACACACACACACACACACATACCCACCCACACACATATATATTTTAAATTACCGAAAAGCATACAAAACAAATACAACACGATTTTCTTAAACTCAGCTTAAAATCACCTCCTATCTACTGTACGCCACAATCATACTTAGATAAATCCCCCAAAAGGCAGCGACTAAAAATACCAAGAGGTAATAATGGGTTAGAGAAGGCAGTCAAAGCCATCAAGGAAACCCAACTGCGTGCCTTTCATCCGCACCAAACCACCAATATGAAAGAAGAAAATAAAATAAGAAGATAGAAAGAAGGAAGGCAGTCTTCCCCAAGTCAGCTAACTCAATTCCATCTGCTCAATACGATTGGAATGGGTGTCATTTAGATGATCGGATATGTGAGAGAGGTGACAGGCAGACCCTCTATGTCCAATAAACGGGGGGCAATCAGGGCCAGATATCCACGACATCAGGGGGAAAACGTTTGGTGGGATCGTTTGCGTTAACAAAGCCAATCCTGGGGTGATTTTCACCCCCACGTGACGAAATGACTTCTTACCCTAATCTGAGTACATCGACTACAAATGCTGGTATGCCGTCATCGTGGCGATTTAAGTACATAAGTTTCGGTTGGCTGAAATTAGTATTAATTCTTTTGTTCCAGTAATGTAATTAGATATCAGTATCTTAAAATGTATTTGGATTTAACCATTGTTTAAATTGTGAATCAGTTTTGATGAATTTGAGAATAAGGTGACCGGGTTGGATTGTAATCATAAAAGATATCAATTATCACACAAAGATATGTTATAATATATCTGTATAGAATATATCGAAAATATTATAATATATCTCTTATTAATGTATCAATATATTATATCTTTCTTTTTATAATATATCGATATATTATAATCACATAGATTTTCGAAACCTCAAAACTGTAGTAATTATAAAACTGTGAGAGTTTTAATGATATGTTCTAAGTGGCCCTTGTGGATGGTATATACAAATTACATTTGAGATGTATATATATTTTGAGATGGGAAACGTTAATATATACTTTGTAAAAACGCTTTGTCTAAGTATCATGTAACGAATGAAAGTACTTAACAGTAACTGCATTAAATGCATGGTTAAATATTAGACAAAGAAAAGGAATCAAGCTGAAAATATGAAAATACATTCAACATAACAACATTGAACTCAAAATATCATCATTCGAAAGGAATTAAATATATCTTACAAAATAAAATTAATTGAAAATGTATGGTTAGGTAAATAGTAAATAGACAAAAAGGCCATAAAAAGTATGAAATTAACAGATACAAAGCGCAATGTAGGCATAAAAAAGATCTTAACTTAAGATGATACCTATCTTTTATCCAGCGTCTTTGATTATACGTTTTAAGTTATTCAAATGTAATGTTTAAATTCAGTAATCCTCTCATTTAATTTCCATTTTTAAATACTATATGTAATAATCATTAGCAAAACAACTTACTATCACTGTATAATAAATATATTACATTAATGTTATTCTTGAAAAAAAATAGTCATGGAAAATTTTAATAACAATTTGACTATGAATTTTTAATTTATAAAATATCATTTCTTATAGTATATTTTTAATGGATGACAGTCATATCAAAATATCGACAACAGGTACACAAACACGTTATTTATAATTATATGACAAAACAAAAAAAAATATTAATATATAAATTAAAAGGAATTTAAAATAAAAAAAAACATAATAATAATTTTTAATAGCAGAATGTTTAAACAATTCAATTTTCAAGTTTCAATTATTCAATTTTTAAAAGTTTTGAATTCAATTTTAATTTCGGATTTGTTATGAAAAATTATACGTCAATTTATTATAAATGATTAGAATTATTTTGGTACTAGCATATTTATAATACCTCAAAAGCAAAATTTAGAATGTGAATTTTATTTTTGTCTAAAATATAACTAAGTGTAATTTTGTCATGTTTGTTAGCTATAAAATCGTATAGAAATAATGAATTAATAAATATAAAATTGACCGTATAATAATTTTTAACTATACATCTATAATAAATGCAGGTATGTAAAATTAATTTTTTGAAGAAATAAAACAAAGTTTTTAAAAAACACATTTATTAAAATTCTTGCGCATTATACCTATCTTTTATAAAACTTTCATTCTATCTGACAAAAACCAAAGACTGCTTAAAATTCGGTTTTTAGTAACACAAAAATGGAAACTGTTTGTTTACAAACGACATTAATATCATTATACTAACACCAAACCGAATTCCACCAACTTTTTATTGATGCCATTTAAATACATCATTAAAAGTATAAAAAACCTCGCAGTAATTACACTAAATTAAAATTTTCTAACTTATAAACGTAATTCTTTCATAAATTCCCTTCCCTTCACTTCTAGGCAGCCAAGGGAGATAAAGATGGCTGACATAACAATTTCAGTTCATCGAAATGACCCCCATTCACATTGCATGAATTTTAAATTAAAATTCAAGTTGCGTTTTAATATCATTATCTAAAATGTTTTTTTATTGTTATTGCAATATTTTTAGTTATTATTTTATTAATTATAATCTGAATTTGCTCACAAAACATTAAGAGCCCTTAGGAATTATCATGATATAAAATCTGTCATTTGCGATACTTATACAGATCTTGGATATGTTTAGGGAGCCTGTGCTTTAAACTTATGGTGTCAGAGCAAAGTAGAAATTTCATAAAATGTTTTTATTTTTTAATGCAATATTTTTAGTTATTTTATTTATTAATTAATTAATATCTTAATTTGCTCACGAAACATTAAGAACCCTCAGATTTATCATGATATCAATCTGTCTGTGATTATTCCTGCAGATCTTGAATATGTTTTATTGAGGTTTGTGTTAAACTTACGACACGCAGCAAATCAGATATTTCATAATTCTTTTTAATTTTTAGTGCAATAATTTAAACTTTTTTATAGGGTGTCCCAAATTTCATTCTCAATTCAGTGGAGATTTCAGTGTTTAAATAATGGCATTTTAAATAATTAGTATCTTAATTTGCTCACAAGTATAAAAAACCCTCAGGAATTATCATGATATCAATCTGTCATTGTGATACTCCTTACAGATCTTGGATAAGTTTATGGAGAATTATTTTAAATTATGGTGTCGCAAGTTTAAAAGTTTTTACAAAGTAGCCCAAAGTCTTTTTACAAAGCAAGATATTTCATAAAATGTTTTTTATTTTCTTTTCAGTGCAGTATTTTAGTTATTATATTATTAATTTATATCTCAATTTGCTCACGAATCATTAACAACCCCCAGGTATTTTCGAGACAACAATGTGTCACTGTTATACTCATACAGATCTTGGATGAGTTTATGGAGGGCTTGTGTTGAACTTCCGGAGCCCAGCAGTTATTTCATATTTTTTAAAAAATTTTTAAGGGGCATATTTTTAATTTTTTATAGGTTGATTCAAATTTCATTTTTAATTCGATGTGTGGTGGGTTCTAGTGTTTAAACAATGTATTCTTCTTAATCAGTATCTAAATATTTCTTACAGATCATTTAAAATCCACAGGAATTATCATGATGGCTCAAACTGTCATTGTGATACTCCTTACAGGTCTTGGATACATTTATGGAATCTTATTCTGTTAAACTTGTGGGCCCCAGCAAATGAGATATTTTATAAAATGTTTTTATTT
>BPLR01020510.1:0-55854 GCA_021605095.1 Caerostris extrusa | reverse complement strand
AGAAGAAGAGGCTCCAAATTCCACAGATGCTTCTCCCAGTGACCCTGTCTAATACTGAATCAACTAAACTTCAACCATTCTATTCAGGAGTTACTTTTAAGTGCAGAATGCCTCATATTGAATACAATATACATGACAAATAATTTTTTTTTATGGCTATATTAATAAATGCCTGTATTTTTATTGATGAAAGTTTGATTTCATGATGTTTAAATGTTAATTTCCGGATATTTGAGTATAAAACCAATTAATTAAATATATTGAAAAATGTTAAGGAGATTACTGCCATGTAACTTCAAACTTTGTACATGAAATTAATATCTAGGAAGTTATAATAACTATTATACATCATAATTATATTTCAACAGATTTTATCATGTAGTTTTACGACTTTATTACTACAAGCAGTTTTAAATGGTCATGAGAACCTATATTTCATGTTACGAGCATAAAAAAATCTATTCCACCAGGAACTACACGCCACTGAATTCTATAATGGAAACGCACCAACATCAAACTTTATCAGTAGATGGACACTATATATTTCCGAGTCGCTTTCAGAAAGGATGCCCATCGCTGCATGCGATGAGATCATCCAATCTGTTGTGCTAAGTGATGCACGTTTGACGATATTCGTCACCCATTCGTGTATTCGATCTCGATTTGTGAAGGCATGGAGGAAAACGAATCAATAGATTTCGACATCATGTGTGGTGTTAATCAATTGGCTTAGAAGTAGCGCACTTGATTGAAACGTATACAACTGTGCCAGAGTTTATACCGGTGTCATGATTCCTCAAGTCCATTTAAGAAAAGGGAGCATGATAACAATGAATTAGTTCATCGTTTGATAGAATGTAGAAGTGCGATTCTTATCGAAATGACATAGGAAAACTTATGTGTATAGGAAAACTTATGAATTATGCAGTTTATCATAATCTTAATGCATTTGCACATAAATGACATAAGTAGTAGATATCCTTTTTTAATTGTGAAACAAACAATAATGCATTAAACTACACTTTTTAATTTGGGTCATTAATACATTTTTAATTTGGGTCATTGCATTAATTTAGCAATTGGTATTTTTATGTTCATAATAACCTATCAATCAAAAAATAATTTTTGTTATGTTGTTTAAAAAATTAATTTTATATCTAATTGCCACAAAGAATCACAACATTCAGAAAATATAAAAGTGTAGATTTGGCAGTCTCAAAGAAGTGAAGAACTAATAATATTAGCATCATAAAAGTTAGGGAAACTAATTCCAAAAATCCAAACAATTACGATTGGTTAAAATTATGCAATAAAGTCAATATAAGATGTGCAACCTTTTCCTAAACACAAGATTGTAAAAGCACTATTAATTAGCTTTAATTCAATAGAAAATAAATGACGATTTTATTCATAAAATTTTGTATAAAAATAACACTAAATCTAATTAAAATTTTGAATTGATATTTTAGTATTAAATGCACTTTTAAATGCTAATTTTAATTTTAAATGCATTTTTAAATGCTAATTTTAGTATTAAATGCACTTTTAATTGCTACTTTTGATTAAATGCACTTTTAAATGCTAATTTTAGAATGAACATGTACATTTTAAGTTTCTTCTTTAAAAAATGGGTGCAAGTTATACGGCGAATTTACCTAAAAATTTAAAAATACAATTTCAGAGTATAGGTGAGCGTTATACTCCTCTGCCCATTATACATCCGTTGGAATATACGAAATATATGTTCTTTATCAATGGTTTATTAAATGTTATTTGGTACAAAACTGAATCAGGGTCATCTTATAGTAAGAGCAATATACACTTGGACAAAATTCAGAGATGGAAGACATTTTCCCAAATATCTCAAAAAATACTTAAATGAAATTTGGTATGGATATAGCTTATTCCATGATAATAACATATGCAAAACAAAAATGAAAGAGCCATTCACTTGCATGACCTATTGCCAATAAATCCAATGTAGTTTGAACTTAAGGATAAAAAAATGGCAATAAAAGTGAGACTTGTACAGTGTGTGTTGCCTCTAGTATGGTGTATGATCACCCCTGACAGACAGACAGCATGCACAACGAGTATGTTAATAAGTGAGTTAAGGAGGGCTTGTGAAGACCCTCCCATTCTTCCACCAGAGCAATTTTTAACTCCAGAATGGCTCTGGGGGGATGGCGCACGCAATAGCTCTCCCAAGAGCATCCCAAGCATGCTCAATAGGATTCAGGTCAGGGTATTTGGCTGGCAAATCCATTCGTTGAATATCCTCGCTTTCCAGATACATCAACCATGAGAGCCCTATGTGGTCGCGCAATGTCGTCCATAAAAATGAACTCAGGGCTTTGAAAAGACGCGCATAGCTCTAGGACCTCCTGCCTTTTCTGGGCATTCAAGGAACCATTGTCAAACACATGGACCGGTGTGCGGGTATCTTGCATGATTCCGGCCCAAACCATGACTCCTCCACCAGCATAATGGTCCCTTTCGATAATGTTGCTAGGATGGTATCGGGTTCCAAATCTCTTCCATATCAATAAATAACCGTCCAGAATCAGGTTGTAGACAGAATCTGGACTCATCGGTGAAGAGAACATTAGACCATTGAAGCTGTGCATAATTTTGTTGTTGTCTGCACCCTTCTGCACGCACTTTGTGGGAGGGAGTGAGTTGATGCAAATTTCCTGGCATACAGCCCTCTTCCATGGAGTCTCCTGGAAACTGTCTTACTGAAATTGATGTTCCTGTAGTAGCCACGAGGCCCCTAGACAATTGAGTGGCTGTAAACAAATACCACTAGGAACAAGTACCGGTCTTCATTGGCCCATGTAGCCCTCGGGCGACGTAGTCCTGGTCGTCTGCATACTGTCCACTAGTTTTAAATTCACTCCACAAATTGGAAATGACGCTTGGTGGTATATCCAATTCCCTAGCAACCTGAGCTTGGGACTGGCCTGCCTCAAGTCTACCCACAATTCTCCACCCCATACCTTCAAGTCTAAACGATGATGTTCACTCATTTCACCTAAAAACCAGCAAGAAACAACAACATTATTATTCAAAAAATGCACTAAAATCTGCAACTGTGTTGAAGAGTGGAATGAGATGAACAGCTCGATGCGGACTTTTATACCTCCTGCTGGCTTAGCAACGCCCACAAGAATACGCAAACTTATCTCAGGGCCAATAGCGCTTGTATGGCAATCAACTGTCCAGGTTTTGTGCGGTATTTTTAGAGAAATGTGCGAAAATGCTTTATATCTCTTAATTTTGTCCACCAGTGTATTTCCGATGACCAATTTAATAGTAATTGTTCCGATACATGAAAATGTATCTTGCTGCTTCGTATCTATAGCCGAGCACACTAGTACACCTATAAGCTGGAAGGTGTTATATCGTTTTAAAAATAACCAGAGGCCCTAATGCCACAGATTCCCTTCTAGTGACCCTGAATCATGCTGAATCGACTGCACTTCAATCATTCTATTCGGGAATTGTTTTTAAGCACAAAAATGCCTTACATTGGAAAAAATATACATGACAAATAATTGTTTTCATGACCAACTTAAGAAATGCTTATGTTTTTTTTCAACAAATTTGATTTTATGTTATTTTTAAATATTAATTACAGTATTTAAATATAAAACCAATTAATTAACATTTTTATATTGGAAATGGTTTATGATATTACTAACCATGTAACATCAAATTTCGCATATGAAATTTACAAAATAATATTCGTGAAGTTATAATAACAATTATATATAAATTTTAGCATGTATTTTACAACTTTATTACTACAATCAGCTTTAGAAGGTAAGGGGTCTATTTCACGTTACGAGCATAAAACCAATTCCAAAACACAAGCAAATTATGTTTGATTAAAATCATACAAATAATGAAATCAATACAAAATGAACAACATTCGTTCTAAACGTCTTATAGTAAAAGCTGTCTTATTTAGATTTCAATTTAACTTGAAATAAACGACGATTGTATTTATAAAAACTTGAATCAAATAACATTAAATCTATAGAAAATTTTGAACTAAAAAAATTTAATATTATTTATAGTTCCTAATAAAAATAAGTATGAAAACTGCAGTGTATTTAAAAATTCAATATTTAGTTTGAAATTCATTTTTTATTAGACATGTACATGACACATAACTATAAAAGAAAAAATTAATTTGTTGAATTATGTGAAATAATCTACTATTAAAATGTCTTAATAGTTACTTTAAATGCATGTTTGTATTGGTGAAATATATTTTAATTCATTGAATTACTTAGTATATAAATTACTGAAATTGGCATATTTTGCAAATAAATGGTCCATATTTGATTCTTTAATTTTCACTTCTATATTTTTCACAGTTGAATTGGAAAAAGCCTAAAATTTCTAAAATAGATTATGTAAAACTATGGATAAACATATAATACAAATAAATGCATTTAAATTATTAAAATTTCTTCCTAAAGAAAAAATTCTGGGAAATATTTTTTTTTTTTTTTTTTTTTTTTTTTTAATATCGATGATTTAAGTAAGAGATGATTAATTCAGCGGACAAAATTGATGATATCTTGTGCTACATTGAAATCAAAAGTGAGCAAAAACAAAATTAGACTATTATTTTCTATTTCATTGAATTTGATTGTTTGGTTCAAATATATTAATGGTTAGGGAATAACCTATAACCAATAATAATAATAGTAATAATTGATAATGCATATCTAAGGTTATCCTACTGTAGGTGACGTGATGTGGTTTTATCGATCTTTTGACTGATAATATCTGAAAGGAATCATGAAATGTCAAAAGAAAATAATGATGTATGTGAAGTAAAATAATAATAGACAAACATAATCAAAAACTATAAAAGTGGGTAAAATCGTTATGAGCGTATATTATGTTATACATTTAAATTGTTAATGGACCAATAAATGTATATAACGGTATAATAATTTATTAAAATTTATAGTCAGAAATTTTTTATATACATCAAAACTAATTTTTAAGCAATTGTAAATGCTCTAAAAAATTAATAATAGAGTTGATTTGAAAATATTTTCCACGATAATACAAACAAGATTTAAGAAGAGAAAAATAATTTACAAAATATCTTTATAATTTTTAAAATTTTGTTGAAGTATTGGCAAATAAACATGAATTAAATAAACAAATGCATATATTCGTACAATGCATATTTGTTGTCAATATGTTTTCCTTAAAAAAAAGATTAATGATTTTGGCTTTTAAAGTTGATTTTTAAGATTATATAAAAACAGTGCAATTTTATACTTGTCTATAAGTACACATTGTATATATATGTCTATACATAAATGTATATCTATGCATATGACTATCTTTTATATGACAATGCATACGACGTATACATTGCCGATAAGTAATGGAAATTTAATAGATAGAAGCCTAAATAATAAAATATTGGATCAGTGATTTGTTTGACTTGTGGAATGGTTTTATTTAATAATTTTTTTTTTCCTTTTTGTAAAAATTAAGGATTTTTATTATAAAATTAAAAGTCGTTTCTCTGGAAGTAGTTATTTAATGCATGACTGCTGAAGCAAAAATTTCTGTAAAACATTTTCATAACATTTTAATTAAAATATATCATGTTTCATAATACACGTGAAATGAGAAATTAAAAAAAATATTTTTTTATTTACTTTTAAACATTATCTCTTTGATGTTATGTCTAATAAAAGTTAGTATTAATTATATTTTTTAAAACAGAAGTGGTTATTTGTTATTTTCAATAAAATAAATTTGTACGGCTTATTTTTATAATAAGAAACAAGTTTTCATCTCTTTGAAATCCGCAATTCTTTCTTGAAGTCTCTTTTTTTCGCCACCTCCTCGAAATTTTAATAGAAAACATGAAGGTAAATTTACATTTTCACTTTGATAACAAACTCCAAAATAAACCAAATTTTATTTTCTGATCATAGAAAAACTTTTTTTCTCATCTTTAACACAAAAACAAATTTTTACCATTTCTAAAGTTGCTTTTTAACTTTTCTAAAGTTTCTGTGAGCTCAAATTATTTTTAACTTACACTTCGAGATAAAAATGAGATGGCTTTCTCGGATTCTCGATTGTTAGCAGGCGAAAAAAAAAGAACTGAAAAAATCCGAAACCCTTAGAAGAAATATTTCTAGAAAAGCCAAATTATCTCAAAAGTCGGTGTTCGAAAATAAAATAAAAAGTTACTAAATTATTTGCAACATTTATAAAAATTGTACTAAAATTAATATTTAAATATTAGACTGCTAATTTATTAAAAAGAAATTAAAAAGAAAATAATAGCCTGAAAATGAATGTTTGTCAATTTTTTATTTGATTTTAGCATAAAAATATTTTTTATGATTTAGACAATAACATTACGTGTAATAATAAGCACTATATTTAAAATTGTACTTTTTAATTCATTTATTAGCAATTAAACTTGTATTTCATGTATTTTTTTATTACCTGGTTGAGATTTTGTGTCAGTTATTAAATTGTGTGTGAAAAGAATCGTTTATAAATTGTTTTTTTTTTTTTTTAATTATGTATAGTGTGATATACGTATTTTGCTGAATACTATTTGTTTATTTTTTAAAAATCACTTTTAGATTTTTTTGCATACTTTTTAAGGTGTATAATTGTTTTTAAAATAAATAATAATCATAGTATATCAAATATTATATTTTATGTATAAAACTATGAGAATTTTTCCACAGTTGACGGGTAAAAAGGTTAAATACTTTTTTTCTGTTTAATAGTTATAAAATATTAAAATTCGAAAAAATAATATTTTTAAAATAAAAACAAAAACTTAAATTTTATAAAATATTTTGCTTGGAAAAAGTTTTTATCTTTCTGAGATATATTGTTTATTTTAAATGCATATACAAGAATATTGTGTTAGAAATGGATCTATAAATGGAAATATATATTGAAATTTTATGAAATGGAATAAAACAAATGTTTATATATATATATGGTAACATGAAACTATTTTTATTCTACAATTATTTCGTAAGTTAATAATTTGCGAAATTTTATTACAAGAATGAATTCGAAATTCTAATTTGCATGCACTTTAATTAAATAAAATTCGAAATATATGTATAAAACCTAAAAATATTTTGTCATTCTGTTAAAAGTGTAAGATCCGATTAATAAACTACTTTTAAATAAAATCTCTATGAGTTTCATATTAATATTTTAATAACGAAATAACTTTGTTATCAAACAGAATATAATGTACCTAATTATTTTTAGGCCTTCAGCTGTAAATTGGTTTCGGAAAACACTGCACATGATAAAGTTTGAAATTTGTTTAGAAATTTTTTGAAATTTTATAATGTCTTATTTATATATAGTCCTCCGTTTTCAATAAAAATTTATTTATTAATGGAAAATTTAGGACATGTATTAAAAGACTTATAATTTAAAATTTGTTAATTATGAATATCTTAGTAACAAGCTAAATTAAATCTTGGAAATAATAGTTGGGTTTAAAGTTTAACTTACAATGCTGGAAAAATTGTACATTAAAGCTTTTGCATTTTTGCTGTATTTTATATTGTATTTTTTTATGGTAATGCAGTTAATTGTAATAAGTTCAGTTATCTCCGTTAATTTCAGCTTTCCAAATTGCAATAAGTTGTGAGTATTTTAAAAATCACAACAAAACTTAAACTACTTAACAGTAAATTTCAAATCTACATAATATTTCAGATTATTTTATGTATCTATGACAAAAATAGTAGTCAATTACGTTCTATATTTAATTGTCTAATTAATTAGTGAGTGTAGTAACAAATATTACAGAAGGATTTTTCTATTTAAGTATTGTTTATTTCTTTCCAAATAAAATTAAAAAAATGAAGCTATTTTCAAACACTGAGGATGAATATCAGAACATAAGATTAAAAGCATACTAAACAACCCACAATTTTAACAATATTAAAAAAATTAAGAAATAAAAATTTTAAATAATTCAATAAAAACTTCCAAAAAGGAGAACAAAATTGCAAATTGTATTTTAAAATACAGTAGCTTGAACGACAATTGACTGAACGTGCAAAAATAGGTTTAAAAAAATATTCGTCGATTGATTATGTAATAAGAATCAGCACATACAATGCTTACATAAACCATTCCTGTTAATATTCGAAGATAGCGAAAGATGAAATGAACCAAACAGAATTTGTATTGAAGGTAACAAAAATCTAGCAAATCAATTTATTTGAGGAAAACTGATTTTCGAAAACAACGTCTCAATATTACAGTATACCACAATATCCCACAATTAATGTATGTATGAATGTATAATGTATAATGTAATGTATGTATAATGTAATGAAGCTACTTATCAGCATTTGATGTAAGGTAAAATTGAATTTTTCGAATTGACACTGGGACTCCTTTAGAAAAGAAAATATTTTTTATAAGAAAATTTATTTTTCAAGTTGACAATGTACCACGTTATAAAGAAACAAACGTAAAAACCGATTTGTTAGGCGATGGATGTATTCAAAGGAATTGGATTATCTCCAACTAGCATACAATTGAAAACGTAATGCGTAAATCTGTGCATAAATTACTAAAACGTTTTACAAAAATTAAAGAGCTTATTGAAGATATGATCGCATCATGGAATCGAATAATTTCCATAGAGTTTTAGAAATAGACTTGCTTGTCCGATATTCTTAATGTCTCTTAGGTGTGATTCTATGATCAATTAAAAGGATGACTAATACTACAGACATATTCATGTTTTTACTTATTTTACTCATAAATGTTTTTAAATTATGAATTCTAAAAAAAATAGCATTTGCCTTATTTTTCATTAAATCTTTTCAGTTTGTAAGTACTACATTTTTGTGGCTAACACCTTATAATGCATAGCATATATGTAGCTTATAATGCATAACAGCTTATAATGCATAGCATATATATAGCTTATAAAAGCATAGCATATATATAGCTTATAAAGCATAGCATATATATAGCTTATAATGCATAGCAACATATAATCATGCTAATAAAATTATTGGAGATAAACAAAAATATCAAATAAATTGATATGTAATTCAAGCATATTAAAATTCTAATATTAAAAACTCTACTTAGAATTTAATTTTTTTTATCGTGTAAGTAATACAAAACCTTTAGTTTAAATTATAAAGTAGACAATTCCTCAATTTTGTTCCATATATAATTTACGTAATTAAACAAAGAAATTGCAATATAACAAAGACATTTCTTGTTATGAAAGTAATGCCCTAATTAAACAAATTGGTTATGCGCTATCTTCTGACACTAATCAAAGTGCCCTTTAGACGTTAACCTTCGAAGTTATAAATTTACGTAGAAAATTAAATTAGATTGAGGATATATCAGCTATAAAAGTGTAGTGTCATCAATTAAATACTAAATGAACTTCCTTTTATTCAGATAACTTAATTAGAAACACTTAAATGCTATTTAATGGTATTCGACTGCAGTCACTAATGAAGCTGTACAGGTAAAGTTTTAATATTAATTCTGTAATCTTTCAGATCGATGAAACAATTATAGTATGCAAATGGAAAGTGCTCGTGGTAATTTACTGGGAAACATAAATTAGAGAACCAGTTCTAACAATATATGCCCGATTATCTAAATGGAGATGTAATTATAACAGTATAAAAAACAAATATACATAACAGTAAATATGTAAAACTAAAATATGTATAACAATTACAAATCACAGACATTGAATTCTTAGATGATTTGTATATTTGCATTCAATCAGGTGTGAACATGATGGAGTCCATCTACATTGTGTGGTGTTGGTGAGAACTTATTGCTGTAAAAGTTTCTAATTATTTTTCTAATTTATATAATATTACTTTAAATAAGTTATATGAGTATATGTATTTATATTTTATGCTATCAATATATGTGCGGCTAAATACAAATCATCTAAAAAAATTCAATATATGTGGTCTAAATAAATATATAATTATAACAGTATAAAAAAACGTAAGTAAGACAGTAAAAATATTGATAACCGTTACAAATCACAGATATTGAATTCTTAGACGATTTGTACAGTTGCATTCATTGAGGTTCGAACGTTAATATACGTATATTTTACGCTATCAATATATGTACGACTATATACAAATCATCTAAAAATTCAATATCTGAGGTTTGTAAGTTATCGATATTTTTAAATTGTCTTACTTTCGTTTTTTTTTTATACTGTTATAATTATGTCTATGTTTAAAACATTGGGTATATATTGATAGAATGATAGAAAATCAAAAGATTCTCACTATCTCTCATAGACTTTCAGTGAAAGTCACTTAATTCTATTATACGTCGCAGCACAGCAGACGCGTTAAATCACAGCAGATTGCTATTGCTTGTAAAATTAATTGCAAGTCTAGCTTTTTATCTGTTCAAACTCAATATTTCTGCTCAAGGAAATACTATACATCTTGAATGTACATTTATTGCCAAAATGCCCACATTCATTCTGCCGAGTCTTTTTCTTCAGGAAGATGACAAATATTGCGTGAGTTGAAATGATGACCCATTTCATCTTTTAGAAAGCTCTGCGTCAGCAATGACAACATTCAATGAAGTCATCTGTCAAAAGACAAAATATTAAATCAATTACAGTCTAGACTTTAGTTTAGCAACAACAGTAATACATGCTGAAATATAAAAACTTACCTTAGAGAGTTATCCAAACTTTTATTAGCCTCATGTGAATATATTTAGTAATTTTTCGAATATGAGACGTAGATTACGTGGCAGTGATTTCAAACACTCTGAATATAAGGTCTTATATAAAATATATTTTATTAAAAGAAGTTTCATACATAATAAAATATAAATAATATAATAAGGTTTTGTGGATATTCAAATCCTCAAACTTACATTTTCTGATTCTACGTTATTTAAAAAAAAAAAAACAAATTCAGATGTAAGTAGCCTTTTATTTAATAAAGAACATCAACTTTGTAAAAATAAGAATTAAATTCAAGCCTTTGCTGTTTCTTTAACCTGACTAAATACTTTTTTAATTAATAGCTGCATACAGATATTTACCTTTAATTAGCTGTCTCCTGTATTTTTTACATTTATTTACAAAATAAAAAAGTACTAAGCTTGTTTTTGAAATAAGCTGTTTTAAAATAGGTAACATTTTCACATTTCCCTCGGATCATTGATTTTCGCAGACGCTGTTTTTCTTTTGTATATGCAAATAAAATTAATTAAATTAAGTGGTTTTGTTGATTTAATAAATTATTAAAATTAATCTTGTTTTTTATCTAGATTTTTGGAAAAAATGTTTTTAAATAATGTGATAATAAATGCTTTTGTGATTTGCTTTTTATACACTACAAAACATAAAAAATACAGGAAAATTATGCTAACTTATACAGGCAATAGAGGCGTAGGAGCTCTGGCGCTTGGTGCCACATATGTTGATAATCCCAACTGTGTCATTGATGTTTGTTGTCCCCGCTGTAAAAAGAAAAATCACTACCCCGTAAAAAGAAAAATCTCCTAACTCGAAATTTGTCAGACAGCTTTGTCCCACCATGGGGCTGTTGAGAAATGACAAAGAAGATGAGACTATTTGTTTCTTTTTTTTTTTACACAACAGTGGTTTCAGATTTTTATGCGTTCTATGATATTTTCACCTATAGATGATAAGAAGGTGACGTTGACTTCCAAGAAGACTTTTGAGGTCGAAAACCATACCAACGTTCCTAGACTATGAATACGAGTCATCAAATCTCATTGTTCCTGACAGCAGCACTGTAATAGGAGCTATCATCTCACATTGGTGCAAAACAACCTGATTTCTGCAATAAATCAGCTTTTGATGCAATCATATTAAAGATTGTTCCATATTTGTATAAGAAATTCAAAGTTAGTTTTAAAATTCAGTTCATTCTTAATTTTATTATCATCGAACGCAGAACAACAACAATATTTCGTTATTAATTTAACACTACATTGGGTTTTTCGGTGAAGTTCCAAGACGGCTTTATAGTTTGCATGAGGTTTATTTAAATATACATTTTTATCAATATATTTAATAAATTACAATAAAACCATGCATATTTTTAGTTAAGTAATAAAAATTATTTTATCATAACTGAGAAATATGTTTTTATAAATCTTAACTATACATGACTACTACAGATAAATAAAACATAATATTAAACACATACCATTAGAAGTTTCTGAGAAATATTAACTATTTTAATTGTTTTTTCTAAATTTATAACCTTTTTTAAGTTTCCGTTTCATATAACCAAATATTTTAAGATATTCTGATCTTAAAAGATTCGAATGGTCGTCTTTTGCATACAAGGGCTAAAACAGACCGGGACCAACAGTTTAACGTGGGTTACGAAACACTAACAAACAACCATTTCACCGTCAGGACTCGTACCTAAACCCTGGAGATATCAAAGGCCAATCAAAGCCAATTGCCCACCAGGCCACTGTATTCAGAGGAGTCCTTATTCGACCTTTCAAATCGTGAAAATAGTGTTCTTAACAAGCAGATCAAATGGTTGGATGTAATATTGAGACTTTTTAACAAAATATATTTTCTGTAATGCAATAATCCCATTTTCATTTATATTTTGCAAACAAGAAATAATTATTTTTTCTACTCAGATTAGCCATATTTTCGTGTAGAATTAGTTTTACTTTGCAGGAGGATATTTTTAAAAATTATTTTATCATACATTTTTTGCTGTCCTGGCTATTTTATTACGTCACAAAATTATTTCGACCTCAGCGATAATAAATCGAATAAAGAATAAAGAAAATAATAAATTCTCAAAAAAAAGAAAAATAAAAGAGTAACATAGTGGATGAAGATAATGAATGTTAGTGAATGATTTAATATTTCAAAAGAAATCGATATCAATATACTATTGTGCCCAAAAAGTAAGAACAAATTGTTTTTTTTCAAAATATCTTTATTTATTCTTACAGATTTATTTCCTCGCCTTCAAAGTAATCCCTTCCGGCACAATGAGACATTTCAAAAATCGCCGAAATCACTTTTAGCGTCTCACAACGCCAAGCCTAACTCAAACACTAATGAATATTTTGATGTCAAATTTAACACAGATGTCAAGGGCAGTGCCAGCATCCTAAAAAAAAAAAAAAAATTGCAATTCCATAAGCCCCTGGAATTTTATATTGAAAATATGTCTTACTTTTTAGATACAGTAGTAAAACTAACAATATTTCAATAAAGAACAAATATGAGCAAGAGTTTCTTCCACATATTTTTTAACCAAATATTGCAAATGATATATTTGAAAAATAAAGGGGTGGTGATATGTTCAGAAATTAACATTTTCTCTCTATTTTCCAGAAGGTGAAGTTTTTCAAAAGAATAACCTTTTTAAATTATTAATATTTTATCGTCATTTATTGAAACAAATATAATTGTCATATAAAAACTTTGTCATATATAAACTCAAAATACTGGAAGGATTTGAATCTCTGAAAGAAAAAAACTATTTCTACAAAATTTATGACAGGAACACATAGGGCCTCATAAATGTGTCGATTTTCGTGTTCCTGTGTATTCCTACCCGAAATTCTACCAGTCTTAAGGAATGCAGAAATTTATGGCATTTCAAGAAATAAACAAACAAAAAAATCATGACATCCAATTTTCGTTTTTTGACTTTCTGCCAACTTTTCAAGCATTTTGTCACACTGTGAATTTTTTTCCAAACCAGAGCTCTGTTGCACATTGATTGCGCAAGTTACCATTAAGCTATGAGTCGGGTTATCAAGTCTATTAGATATTACTAAGAAGATACTAAACGTTGCATTTTCGTAAAATCATAACTGTTTTTATTACTGTAAATAATCTATGGTAAAAAACTTTCTTATTAAAAATCGTTGTAAGAAAAATATTAATACTGCGTAATTATTTACAGGAATAAAGGTGAGACTTATTGGTGTAAGAATGGTTTAAAGTTACATGAACAAAAAAGAAATAAATTTGAGATACACAGTCATAACTGTCAATTAAATGACATGGTTGATCTGTGCTATAAGTACTTCACTAAACATTTGACACTATTTTAATCTTCAAAAACATAAAATAAATCTAACACAAATATATTAATAGATGAAAAATTTCTATAATTAGAGCATTTGTTAATTCAAACAAATGTGAGAGAAAAAAAAAGGTTTATTAAACGTTTTTTTAAAGTTGTTATTATTAATATGTACTACATTTTATTGTTATTGTCAATTTATTAATGACGATTTATTGAAAAATAAAAGCTAGGGTTGTTTATATTTGAAGGTTTTAAATTTTATTTAACAAATTACATTTAAATATATTAGCTACAATAAAAATCCATTATTTACACATAGTCCATCTTTCCCCAGCAAGGTCCCTTATCGTCTGTGTATCTCCAACGTCTTTTTTTTTGGCACGTTATCTCCCTAAAAATATGAGTAATCTGATACACCTGGGTATCAAGGGGGTAGCAGTTAACAGTTCACTGAAATTCACAACTTTCCTCCAGTTTCTATTTCTGGACATTGTCCTGCACATAGATTCTATTTCCCAGTCTCTATCGTTCCCAGAGAATCAAACGTGTATCAATTTGTTTGTGTCATCGATTCTCCAATTCTTCTCAATTGAGTTATCTGAATAATGAGAAATATTTTTTTATTCTGTTTTCTATCGCATTTTTCTCCTTTGTCTTATCTCTTTCCAACGGAGAAAAAAAGACATTTTGTACTGTATTCTCCAAGTCATCATCTGATTCATTTAACGACACCGTTTCTCCTGAATTCTTTTCCCCAGACTTAATTTTTCATTCATCTCCAAAATATTTCATGCTTTCTTCAAATAATTATAAAACATCAGAAGTTCTGAAATCATCTTCACGCAATGCCTAAGTATAATACTAGCAAGCATTGCTCCTACAGGAGGTCCAATCCCAAGCCTCAAAATATTTTCACTGCTTGATTATAGTAAATATTTCGTTATCACCGATTTCCGGTAAACTGTAGTCTTAGCACCACCAGTGGTACCAGTGGTGTCAGGACAGAGCTCATTGGAGGACGGATTGGAGATCTATTATGTTTTCGGATGGAAGCAGGTTCTGTCTTGGTACCAGTGATGGCTCGGTGACAGTATTGGTCAGAAGAAGGCTAGGGGAATACCTGCCACCAGACTGTATGTGGCCTAGACACACTGAACCTACACCTAGAGTTATGGTCTGGAGAGCAATTTCCTACGATAGCAGGAGCACTCTCGTGGTTAACTCAAACACACCGACTGCAAATTTGTATGTCAGTCTGGTAATTCAACCAGTATTGTTGCCTAATTTAACCTGTTATTTTCAAACTTTAATCCATTAAACATGTTAACTAGACAAACGAATTACTTTCATTACATTACATTAATTACTTTCCAAATATTTTTCTTGGGATTTTTTTCAATCAATATATATATATATAGGAACAAACAAACAAGAGGAAGATATATATATATTTTTCTTTTTTATACACATACATTTGCACATTTGAAATTTTGCTACTTGTAGACTTGAGGCTTTAACAATTATGTGCTACATCGCCGGTTACACTATGTTCTCATTTGATGGTGAATATCAATAATTTTTACGAATAATTCATCAAAACTCTAATGGCAAAACATTAGTTAACACCTTATGTAAGAAGGTCATTTTTGTCATATTTCTATAAATGCGTTCATTTATCTGCATTCATACTTGTTCATTCTTTCGGGGCCAGCGAGATGAGTCAAGTCTTCAAGAGCGTTGAATGAACAATTTCGCGAGTCCAGTGACTACTTAAGTAATAATTTCGTTAAAATTCGAATTTCCCTTAAAACATTAAGAGGGTTTTTTTTCACTGACATAAAAAAACCCCTCTAAAATATGAAACATTTTAAACGCTAGAGTAATCCACCAAGTCGCATTTTTTAACGTTTCTTTCTCATCCTTTTTAAAGAAGTGATGACTCTTTGTATGAAAAAAAGGGGAGCCATGAGATGGAAATGGGAATGCCAAAATGTAATTTTCTATAAAAAAAATAAATAAATAAAATAAATTTAAAAAAAACTGGGGGGGATAATTCACTTCGTGAGCTTACCTCAGTTTGAATTTTATTTGTTGAAAATAATAATTGATTTATTTTTGTGACATTGCGAAATTGTTGGTTCTTGGAAACTTTTGAATTGGCGCACAACTATATGTAAGCAAATAGAAAATGAATAATTAATGTGTCTAATCATTTAGATGAAGTATGTAGATTTTGCACAACAGGAAATGGGTTGGCTTATAATTAAGAAGTAATAGGAGAAACATATTGGTAGCTAAAAAGACGATTATGCATTTTTGATAATTTAGTCAGTAGAAATGATATTTTAATAATAATTTTGTCACTTGTTTTAGTATTCATGGTATTAATAAGCATATTGATTGTAAGAAATTTTTTTAATTTATTCTTCGCATATAAGATTATAAATCTAATTATGACACAATATAATGTGTTAAAATTTAATTTCAGAAAAAAAAATATCCAACGATAGTTTGGAAATGATAGAGTGAAAATCGTAAATAAATGATATATTTTCAAATTGAAAATTTTTAAAATTGGTCAATTTTTTTTTACTAGCTAACTATTTATTATTCCTTTCATCTTTCGTTTCTCAATTTGAAAAACAACTATAAAAGTTTGAACATTATTAAATATGAATCTTATTTCTTAAAAGTATGTGAAAAAAATAATTTTTAAAAAAATTTCGAAAACGTTTGCATTTTTATTTTTTTTTTTTATTTATTTATTTTTTTTTTGTAAAATGTTAGCTGTTTCTTGAAAATGTATTTGGAAAAAAAATTCATTCATTTTGCTAAAAGTTTCTTGTGAATGTATGATAAAGATGCCATTCATTTTTTTTTTTTTTTTTTTCAATGTATAATGAAACTGAAAAATGTCATTTTTATTATAGCAAAAAAAAATTCATTTCTGACATTTTTTTTTATTAGAATATTTAACAGAATGTTTCTTATTTTTGAAACGAAAGCCAATTACATGCGGAAAATTCTATGAGAAGGCATTTTTAACAACAAACAATATAAAAGTCACTCACAACGTAATATTTTAAAATGCGCAATTTTCAGATTTTTAAATTCTTATCCAACAGAGACATTTGTCTTCAAAATTAGTAATTTTTTTAAACATCAATTTTTACTGTCTAAGAAATATATTATATTTTAAACTTTAAATAATATTGAATTTAAAATGTTAATGTTAGTCAAAACGTTAATGCTATGTGAAACAAAAAATTTATAATGTTTAAATAAATGTATTCCATCTCGATTAGATAATTTTAGCAAATAGAACATAAAATTAAAATAAAATTATGAAATATTATTTTAAGAAATTAATGTGTTTGAAAAATTTCTATAAAAATTTGCATTTATATTAGGACTTATAAGAACTAAGACAATAGTTGACAAATATATAAAAGGTTTTTTTTTTAAAAACTAGCTTTAGGCTGTCATATATGAGGTTAAAGACCGTCAATTTCTTTTAAATAAAAGAGTTACGAAATTACTCTTTCCTTCAATTTGATATGAATTAAAATACTTTTAACTGAAATATTAGATTACATTTTGGACTAAATATTTCATAATCAATATTTTTAAAGTTTAATATTCATCAAGTGTGAAATTTCTTTGTGAATATAGAATTTTTATTTAAAAAAAAATTCTACATTCTTCTAAGAAAAAAATATTTTTCTTTCTCTGAAAGTTTTAAATGTAAACAATTTTTGAAATTCTGATATATATATATTTCTGATTTTTCATTAACATGTTAAAAAAGCAATCTCTTTCTAAAATCCAGAAAAAAATATTATTAAAAATATTTTAATACTTCTGTATTTTATCGAAAACCAAAGAACTGCCATATTTTGGCAACTTCGAGAAAGCTCGAATAGAATCTTCAGACCAAGGAAGAATATGCGTGAAATTATTATTAGAAAGTAAGGGTGAAAGTACGTTTCCGCATATGTATGAGCTTAGAATAAGATGCCGGACTGATTAGCATACATTTTGAACAAAGAAATAAAATTTAATGATTTTCTTCTGCAAAGTTGCTGTTTCCCTGGGAATATTGAGTAGTCTACATTCGTTTGTATGAAACTTTTTTTCTTTTTCTTTTTTGATATGATGCTTGCAAAAATTGCTTATTCCACAGCCACTTGGAATTTTAATACAGTCTTTATAATAAAGAAAATACTTGTTTTATAGAATGGGATTCTTAAACAATTGTTTTACCACACTCTCATCTTCTTTATATTCATGAAAAGAAAGTAACGATACCATAGAGCTGAATTTTGATGAAGACTAAAGTAAACACATGGATATTTTGCATGCTTATTTGTTTTGTGAGTTGATAAAATATTTTTAAGTTGTTTTTCTATACATCGTTAAACTCAAGGGGTACAGTTGTAATAAATCATTGCGGATACTCTAAATTATTTTATGTAACGCTATGTATATATATATATATAATACTCTAAATTATTTTATATAACGCTCAGTGTATATATATATATATATATATATATATATAGATATAGATATAGATACATAGATATGCATTAGGTTCAACAGAAATTATATAGCGATTTAGACAGATGATTTGTAAAGGAAAAATATTTATTGTTGTACTTTTTTAATCATTAATTGCCTTACTTATTGTAATTTAATTTATGTATTGTTTTAAAAAACTACCATCTTCTTTTTTTTCATGAAAAATATAAAACGATACTATAGAGCTGAATTTTGATGAAGACTAAAGTATACTAATGGATATTTTGCAGATGTTGGTATTGTGAGTTTATAAAAAAATTTTAAAGGGATTTTCTATACATCGTAAAACTCCAAGAGAAAAAAATTTTAACATTAAAGTATTGTTTGTAATCCTCAGTATATATACTACATCATTAGATTCAAGAGAAATTTTATAGGGATTTAGACAGATGATCTATAAAGAAAAAAATACTTGCTGTTGTATTTGTTTAATCATTAATTTATTCTCCATCATTTTCTATCACATTTAACCATCTTACGGGTAATTTTTTTTGATTCCATTTTAGAAGAATTTTTGGGCATTTGCAGGAAAATAGGGAATTAGAGAATTTTCGATCTCCTGTATATTATTAAAATTTTTGCCATAAAAAGAACTAAATAAATGATAAGCAATAAAATGATAGGTCTATTGATCTGCTCGAAATACTCAAAAAATAAAAAAAATAATTTGGTGTGTTATAGCATTTCTTTAAAAAGATTGAGATGATTTTGTATTTATTGTAGAAGAACTTAGAAGAAGTATTTATTTAGAATAAATAAAGTATAAAAGTGTTAACCTGCCAAAGTCTTTATATAGGATTTTCCATTTTCCATTTCCAATTTGTATTAATTTATTTTAAATATTTATGTATTATATTATTATATATATTTTTGTATTTATTTATTTTGAATATATAGTAAAAATATCACTTTGTAACATTTTATTTTATAAGTATTACTAGTTTCAGTTGTTGTAGAAATATATATAAATAATAAAAATATAAATATTTATTTAAAATAAATAAAAGATAAAAGGTGGCAGTCTTTAAGTGCCCATTGCCACAGGACAGAACTATTTCCATTCCTAACTTGGGAAAGAGAGCATCAATTCTCTTATGAAAAGCCATTACGCACTGTAAAGAGATCATTAACATTGTCCGGATTAGGTACCCTTGGTTGACCTTCATCTGAAGTGTCATTTGTTGGAGATAGTAAACATTGGGAAAATTCAATTTAGGGTGTAATAATGCAAATGCCTACGCATCGTCACATTAACAGACTCAATATAAAATAAGACGCGGATACATTCTTCTAAAAACAACAGGAAATGGATACATATAATTCTGTACAAGGAATATTTGTTGCAGATTTCACAAAAATTCAATCCTGAATTTTATTTTTCAAAATTATTTTGCAGATGTCTAGTTGTATGAAATGTAACGAAAATGTTTATGATTAAAATAACAGCAAATTATATTGGTTATTTTTGCAAACATATATTAAAATTAACTTTATATAGCAAATTAATATTAAATGAGTGTTCTAATGAATTTTGTAAATTCATAAAATAAAATTATGATTTCCATTTCTTTAAAATGCAATTAAATATTTTCATTAATATCATTCTTCTTTAAGTAATAACCTGAATAAGAAAAAAATTCATTGCAAAATGGAAATATCTTATGACCAAAAATAAATTGACACATACGTTAATTGTCAAGTAATGTGAAAAGGGGAAATACTTCTGAAAGAAGGAAAATTACTTTATATTATTTTAAAAAATATTAATAAACACCCATTGCTCAATATTCAGCAATATATTAGAATTCTTCTAAATATGATGCAAAAATACATACAATTTTCGAAATTATTCCGTTTAACTTTTACAATTTTATATATTAAATTCTGAAATCCTAACTAAAATTTTAATATTGTTCTCATTTAGAATAAATGCGAAAGGTTTTTATGAAGATTCTTCTTAAAAACAGTTTACAGCTACTTGTATCAATTTACATCTATTTATTGATATACGTATATTTATTGATCAAGGTTCATCGTTAAGCTTATTGGAGAAGGCAGGTAAGATTTATAGGAGGTTATCGAATAAACGTTTTTTGTAAATGTTTGAATAAGTTACAATGCAATTTTCAAATGCCCACAGCATTACCAGATATGGCTTCCTCCTGGCTGAACCCCGAAAGGCATGCTTCAATTCACTCATATTGTTCCAGTAAAGTTTAAAATTAACAGCTATAGGGTTATATTTGAAGATTAAAAACTTTCTTTTCCACATTTTTAAAGGCAAAGGAAAATCAATCTAGCCTAAAAATTTTGCATATTCGTTGGTGTGGAAGCTTTCGATTCCACATCACTTACCAGTTTTCTAACAAACATCACTTACAGACGACTCTGTGTTCTATCGACCAGTTCATTATGACCCAAAAATTAAAATGAATTGTGATTTTTTTAATTGTGATTTAAATAGTATAAGAATCAAATAATGATGAATCACCCAAATAATATGTAAAATATGATGTAGACAAATATAATTACAAAGGTTGTCTAGGAATATTACAGTTTCCTAAATAATCATAAGAATCTCCAAACTTAAATCTACCAAAAAATACCTAACGTAAACATAATTTATTTTTTAAATGCTTTAACCTAATTTCTAAATAGAGGGTAAAGTTGAAAATGAATGTAGTAGTAGTTGTAGAAGCAGATACTTCTGCAATTTTTTTTTTTTTTTAATTTAAAAAAAGAGCCGTTTTGTTCCTCTCTGGACAACAAACTGTAATCGGAAATTCTGCCAATGATCAACAGAACATTCATCATATTATCAGAAGCAATTTTAATACTTATTTAATAATTTTTTTAATATTTTTTTAATGTATAATTATATATTTAATAAAATTACAAATTCTGTGCTCGCTGGTATACTTAGTGGTAACATGTGTTAGCGACAGAACGTCTCATTCGCTAGTATCTGAATGAATCCTCTGCTGAAATCTGTAGCAGTCACTGACTTCAGAAACATGCACTCGACATTCAGTGTGATAAGGAGTGTAAAGCCTCTTTCATCAATAGCCAGGCACTCTAGTGGGAGTTTTTCGGATATTCTCTCATATGTCACTCAAATGCAGGGAATTTATCCCAAAGTTATTTCGAAGAAAATCTATCCCGCCCTCAACTCGCTTGGGCAGGCTGTTCGTGGCAATATCTAAAAGTGTAATTCACATGATCAAAAGATTTGGCGGCGTGTGTATGTGATTTTCTGTTATTAGATAAAAAAGCAAAGTTATTATGTATGAAACAGCAAAGGTTAAAACTGGTATAATACACAGTATAATACAATATTATAACACACAATACAATTTAGTCACACAATATAATACAATAATATTATATAATACATATAAATTATTTTGGCAATGACATGTATTTTCTAAATCCACTTACTAAGAAATTGAATTTATAAATTTTTTAGTAAAATAACTATAATTGAAAAGAAAGAAAAATCTTCTTTTAATTACCAGACAATACTATTGTTAGCGGCATAATTAATTTAAAGACATATAATTATGTAACCAGGCATGCTCAATTACAACTCAGTTATTACAATTTGATAATTATATAAATTACATAATTCCTCTAATTATAATGACTTCCGTAAAACTCTATATATTATATATGTTGTGTTCACTAAATTTAAGTAATATTTATATGTAAATGAAGTAATGAAACTCTTACATAAGACACGAATCAATAGTATATTAAGTTGGCCAATAAATTACTCACTGTTTAGTACATTTTCAATTTTTTAAATTAAACTAGATTTCAATATAATTGTTGTTCTCCTTTTAAAAAAAATGATTTCATTGCTTTAGTACCATAAATGTAATTGATATCAGTTATGACATTTGTGTAAAAAAAAAAAAAAATGTTTTCAGAATCACAATCTAAAAAAATGACAAGGAGAGTACTAAATTATTAATAATTATTTGTATAGCCAAATACTTTAATTTTAATAAAACACGTGATAGTCTGAAGGATCAAAAAAATAGAAGTATTAAACTTGCATTGCTATTAACAAAATAAAGATAATAGTAACCCAACAGTAATAGTAAATAATAATATAGTAACAGTAATAATAAAATAGTTGGCGGCTGCATTTTACATTGCTACATTCATACAAAATTTTGCAACAAAAATGCAGTGATAATAATTATTTTTATTATATTTTATTTATTTTAAAATTAAATTTTATATTTCAATTAATTTTAAATGTTAATTATTTTTTCATTTTAAATGTTAAATTTAATTATTTTTTTCAATTTTAAATTTAAACAAATAAATAAGTTTCATAATAAACAAACATGCATTGTAGATTACAATTAAAAAATTGAAGGATTTGAAATCAACATAACTGAATTATCCCCTTTTTTAAACTGTTTATCAGGCAACACAAAACTCCAACTCTTGTCCCTGGAAACCATTCCCATTCACAAATGGAATTGCTAACACTTATAATTCCCAATAACAGCTTGCCCAATTCCCCGATCTACAACTGTTGCTTGTGTTTGGCTTAACATATCGTTATTATAGAACTGGTTGTTGATTCTGAGACACGCTTCCGTGCTCCAGTGGCTCCATCGCTTATTATGCCAGCTCATTAGCGACGACGTGACGAAAGCACAATATATCCCGAGGGCTGCACTCAGAAATTAGGATTTTGGAGTGAGGTGTATAATGGGACGCCTAATAAAGAAAGACCTTTTGCAAGGTTTCCGTGTAAATTACGCTCTAAACTACCCAATCATTTGGAGAAGTGTGCAAAGTCGAAAGACAGTTTAAGGGGAAGGTGATCTCAAGTATTTACTACCAGCTTTTGGAACAATTGCGGTTCTCCCATACGACTTTTGAATGGCTTAGTTTAAAACTTTTAAGATTTCTTTGTTGTTCATGAAGTGAAGACGGAAGTATTGAATGGAGTTTCTATGTTAATGTGGGGTAATGAGGCTTAGTGCGAGAAGTGCTTTTATGAGAAAGAAAATTAAAGCTTTATGAGGTTTTTTTAATGTTTGTAGATTTAAAGAAATATTAGGAATGACAAATATAATGCTTACATAACAAAATAACAAATATAAGAATAAAGGCTTATAGTGTAAAATATGTATATAATGCAAATAAATATTTTAAACGTATAAATATTTAATAAAAGTCATTTAATAGTTTAAATCATGTAAGTCACTTTTAAAAGATGTCTTGCATAATTCGTTGATGATGTTTATTTAAATTAAGTAAGCAATTGTATAATGTCTAGCAATACAATTATGTTAAATGAGACTTTATAAACAGTTATTTCATATTTTATCAAATATAATAACATGTTTATTTAATTTTTATTAACAATTCTTTCAAATTTCAAAATTTAAATTTTAATAATTTTTTTAATTTAAATTTTAAATTTTAAATGGGTTTTTGGGAAATTTTAAGTAATTTTTTAATTTTTAATTTAATATATAAGCAAATTAAAAAGGTTTCATGATAAACAAACATGCATTGTAGATTACAATTAAACAAGTATTGAATGGAGTTTCTATGTTAATGTAGGGTAATGAGGCTTAATGGGAGGAGTGGTTATGTGAGAAAGAAAATTAAAGCTTTATGTGGTTTTTTAATGTTTGTAGATTTAAAGAAATACGAGTAATAACAAATATAATGCTTATATAACAAAATAAACGCTTATACTGTAAAATATGTATGTAATACGAATAAATATTTTTAACATGTAAGCGTTTTCATAAAAAACATTTAATATTTTTATATCATGTAAGTCACTTTTAAAAGATGTTTTGCACACATGTTGAAGATATTTATTTAAGATAAGTAATAAGTAAAATTGTAATTCACCTGAATAATTTTTTTTAAAAAGCTTTATATAAATTTACCATTATATCTGTGTCTTCATACATTTTTATTATTTTGTGTTCTTTTGTATGAAAAAGAAATTTGGTCGTTAAGAGAGATGTATATGATTTATGTCTTAAATCAGTAAGAATTTTATGAAAATGGAAAACGATAACACATTAAAAATACATATATATTCATTTTTTAGATCCAATGACAGCTTGTCTTTTTTTTTATAATTTTTATGAAAACATTTATTACAAATAATACATGGAATTTTATTTTTTAATATTATTAATTTTGATATCAGTTATATATTGCTAAAATCTATTTAAATATTTTTGAAATAAAAGATAAATTAAACCAATAATTGATACAAAATGTTTTCTTCTTTTACATCACAAATCTAAATTATATAACATATTTAATTTTTAATCTAGATAAGCAAGTTTTCTTCCATTTATATTTAAACATCATTAATTACCTTTAATATCCTTTATATTTCTTTACAATATTATTTTAGTAGAAGCAAATAAACTAACTTTAAAACTAAATAAAAAAAAAAAAAAATTCTTAACATTATATATAATAAGAATTTCTGGAAGACTTTTACATTTTGTTTGATTCTTTACAACCAAATTTGTTCTTTTATTTAATACTAACAGACACGATAGGGCGTTGCCAATCTAATTTGGAATGATGTATTATTAACTAGTATACTCCTAGCTTAAGCGGCATCTGACAATGCAAAAAATGAATTGAAAATGACAAATAAGGAGATTTATAGCAAAGTAATGACAAATGAGGTTGATATAGTGTTCTGAAATGTTTGTAAACAACGTATCACATTTTGCAGTCATAGAGATTTGGTGATTTGGCAAAGTGGAAACGTAATAAAGGATATCTACAAATCCTTTTGAAAACCTTTAATGAAGAACTTTTAAATTGATGAAATTTTAATATCAGCAGTAAAACAAGTTTCAATATTGCAAAAAATAAATAAGTAAAACATAAAATAAAAGTTTTAAAACATTTTTAAAAGTATAATTTGTTTAAAGATTGACAAACCTATCTTAGAGCTCAAGAAAATAATTTTTTTAACATCCAATTTACTTCATTTATTTTTTGTTAATATAAGCAATATTATCAGTAAAATTTATATTTCCCTTTGAAAATTAGCTTTTAACTAGTAAACGTTTATCATTAAAATTTGGTTTTATGTTAGATAAAAAATGACTCAATGGAAAATATATCTATATGTGTTGTTATAGTTTAAAATTTATCACAAATATAAACACAGACACACAAAAACATATATATTTGTACTTTAAATTACATAATATCTTTCACTTTGTTTTCAATGAAACGAAATAATATCTATCATTTATTTTTTATTATACATAAAATATTACCATGAAGTAAAACAAATGGTCTATTAATTTAACAAATGTTTTTATTAATTTCACCATTTATTTTTATGAAGAAAGAAGAGGTTTTTTATGAAGCTAAGTAACAATCCTAAAATTACACAATTGCCAAAAACTTATTTTTATATATTTTTCAGTTGTAAATGTTGAACGTTTGCTTTCGAGTATAGAGTAATATTTTTATTTTGAATGAGTAAAAAATAAATAATAATAAAAGAAATTATTAGGAAAACTGATTATATATATTGGAGTCATGATGGCCGAGTGACTAAGTGACGACGAGTGGCTGACGAGTGGCGCTTTGTGCTACAGGCTTCGGGACCGAGTCCCGTTTGTGTCATTGCAGCGTGTAGTGGCTTGGAATCCACTTAAAGGCAGATCCTGGTCTAATATGACCGTGGAGCGTCGGGCGTAGGTCTGATGACCCTATGACGTAAAAAAAGAAAACGTCTCCTGTCTCGAAAGCTGCCAGTAGGCAGGTAGCATTCCCCACCATGGGGCTATGGCTCCGATGAAGAGAATATATATATTAACAATTTTGTGAATAGAATTTTTTTGAATTCATTATATTGTAATTATCTTTATTATATTGCGAACTTATTTTTTTTTTTATACAAGCACTACGAAATTAACTACAGAAAAACAAACATCTGCAATATGTATGATAAAAATTGTACATGATGCGGATTTTAAATTAATATACTTTAAGATTTTTCAATTTCTTATGAAAAATCCTATTTTGCAACAAAAATAATAATTCATTTACTCAATTTTAAAAATAGGATTTGAATAAAAGATAATTAATCGGCCTTATTACTGCTTAACTAAGTTTCGCAAAATAGTTTGAACATTTGCGTAATCTTTTATTCCTTCTTCACAGTGAACTTAACCAACAGGTTAATTGATAATTATAAATTTCAAAACTCTTGTAAAAAAAAAAAAAAAAAAAAAAAAACGTAGAATGTAGAATCTTTACTGCAGTTTATGGTGTAATTTTTCCCATTATTTCGTTCCCCTATAGCTTTGCAACTGGAGGAGCTTTTTGTAAATGATTTTTTAATTTGACAGGAAAATTGTTTTCTGCACTTTCTTCTGAAAATTGCTTTTGAAAATATACATTAATAAAACTTCTGAAGCGTTACAAATAATTCCCGTGAGAAAACTCAAGACTATGGGAGACATCAAAGGAGTATTTTAAAGATAATAAATTGCTTTTTCGTGAAAATGTTTTTCTAGGAACCAAGGAGACGAAATAACGAATTAACTCTGGACGAAGATTATAAAATTTGCTGGAGACAGTTAAAAATAACACATTCTCTGTAAAAGGATCCTCATGAATAAGAAAAAGAAATGAGTAAACCTAAATTAAACAAAATAAATTATTGTCTTTTATGTTTTTACATCTCCTGGCAAAAATTTAATAAGATGCAAAGGAGGTCGATACATATTCTTAACTTAAAATCTTCTCCCATAATTTATTTACATTATGATAATAACAAGGAAGAACGCATTTCATCTTTATTCACGTATATATTTCATTAGCATTAAATTTGTTTACAATATATTATTATGTTTACTGTTTTGTTATTCATACTTATTATATATACAATAACATGAAGTCATTTAATTATAATGTTATTTAAATTTTATTAGAATTTTTATTTTAAAATATTCAAATAAGTCTGAATTTTATTATTATTTATAAATATAATATAAAGTCACACTATTATAAAAACTTATAAATAATAGTATGCCTTTATACAGAAAGTTTCAAAACGAAGTTAACAGCTTCACAAGGTGAAGGAAATTTATTTAAAATATTTACACTTGTTTTTTTTTCTCTCTTTAGAATGTAAATTTCCTAAAGCTTTCCCAAAGATAATTTACTGTTCTCTGTGGCATATCAATCCAATCTTTTGCAACTATTTTAACTGAAATCATTCTTTTTCAAACTCAATAAAAAAATTATGTTTTACATGGAAAAAAATTAGAATTAACATCAGCAACTATAAAGAAACGTCATTCAGATAGACGTGTAAAAAATATACAGAATCTTGAATAAACCACCTGTAGCATTTTTTTCTTACGAGAACAGTTTTGGCATTCCATTTCTATTTCCTTTTCATTCCCATTAGAGAGGAACGTATGATATTTAAGAAATATATAATAAACCCATCACTCAAATTTGACAGCAGATAAGTAGTGTTGTGGATAGTTACATTACATGCAATTAGCTTTTTGTACTAATGAGGACAACTTATCATTCAAATCTGATAGCAGATAATGATTGTCACGTATAATGAGGAAATTAGTGAATGTCTTTGTGACCTTCCCATGTCGAAACAACTGCAGATCGAATATGATATACAATGAGTTGTTCCATCGTGATTTGTAATAGACCACGAGTTGTGAAATGTTTATTCCAATGAGAGGAGAGGGAAGCTGTCCTCACTCTTAACGAATTGTCTAAAAAGAAGTTTTTGTTTTGGTGAAGACGGGAGAGAGTTCTGAGACGAGTTGACCAGAAGTATTTTCTTTTCTTTTTTATTTCACTGAAGTGACTGAAGGTGCCTTGTGGTTTCCTATATACCGCCGTGTGATAGTTAAGGTCTGCCGTAGACCAGGAGTTTATATTCATCCTCTACTCGAGATGTCTAAAACTCTCTGTCCTTGGAGTGAACTGCATTTGTGTTTCAAATTCATTTTCTTAAAGTGACCCTTCTAGAAGCCGTTATAGGTCTAGTATTGGCCAAGACCTTACAATGTACTACAAATCTTCCCTTCTAGTGATAGACAATTATAAAGAATGTATAGTATAGACCGAAATGTTACACCCCATTAAAAAATTTTGAAAAAGGGGCAGTATATGTATGGATGAAACTACAATATAAATTTAGTTTGGATCACTGTATCAATGAAGATACAGGGAAACCAACCTGTACCTGAGGCAGTATCTTAATTGAATCATATATCTTGTAAACATCATGAAATCATGTATCCTATAAAATAGTCCTTTTGAAATAAAATCTATCAATACTTGAAAATACGGTAACACAAGCATGAGAGTCATGATATCAGATGAAACACAAAATAAATATGAATATTTTTAATAAAGTTCTATAAGCTTTAAAATTCATTAAGTCCTTTATGAAGCACTGTAATACAAAATATTACATAAGTATTCTTAAACTGCATTAAAAGTTAAAAAGCAGTTGATTTTCTTGTCTATTAAAAGGCAAACATTTAATAATTTGTAAATTACACTCATGTCAATAAATTAAGGATAATTCAGAATCACACAGAAATTGAACTCTAAAATAAAAATTTCACCTCTAGAATTATCACACATCTTGAAGAAGAATACGTAAATTACAGGAAACCACCAGATGGCGCGGATAGTACGTCACAATGGCGAGAGTATAAGAGAGGGGTATATAAGGAATGGTGGCAAAGAAGTAAAATTGTTCACAAGCACTTTAAAAAGCCTTTCATTGCAATAACCGCATAGTTATGGCACAAAGGAAGCATTTGGAGGATTTTTTTACATGGTAGAATTATTGGACGACTGGAATGTGGACGTACCCAGCTGGAAGTATCCAAGGAACCTGGAACCGCCCAGAGTGTCATATCTAGGCTTTGGCAACGATTCCAAGATGATGGTAATATGAGTAGATGTTACAGCACAGGTCGTCCCCGAGTTACAACGCCGAATGAGGACCGGTATTTAGCAGTAACTGCCAAAAAAAAAGACGGAACACAGCATCTGACCTGTCTCGTCAGCTCTCTTCAGCTACCGGTACGAAAATTTTAAGGCAGACCGTGTACAGGCGCTTAGGGCACATTGGCCTATATGCTCGTAGGCCTGTCAGATGTGTTCCACTTACCGCAACTCACAGTCGCCTGCGATCAACCTGGAGTAGAGAGCATGCATTGTGGACACCGCGACAGTGGTCTGGTGTGATGTTTTCCGACGAGTCCAGGTTTAGTTTGCAGTCTGATTCTTTCCGGACTTTCATATGGAGAGCGCCAGGTACCCGTTACCGCCAAGAGAACCCCATTGAACGACACCGTTACGGTGGTGCAGGATGGCTCGTTTGGGGATGAATTATTCTTGGTTCCAGAACTGACCTGCATGTTCAGAGTGTAACGATGACAGGCCACATCTATCGGGATGTCATTCTGGAACAACATGTACGTTTGTTTCGGGGCACCATGGGTGCTGAATTTCAGTTTATGGATGACAACGCCCGTCGTCACCGTGCAAACATTGTAGACGAATGCCTTCAATTGGAGGATATCACCCGTATGGATTGGTCAGCATACTCACCGGACTTGAATCCAATAGAGCATGTGTGGGATATGCTTGGCCGACGAATTGCAGCCGGTCAACCCCCTCCCACCTGTCAACCGGAACTTCGGAGGGCATTGCTTGATGAGTGGTGTAATATTCCCCAAGATCAGATTGATAATTTGATACTCAGCATGCCTAGGCGTTGTAAGGCCTGTATTGCATCGTACGGAAGACATACGCCATGTTAACCATCATTCTAAACATGTTATACTATTTTTGAAAATAGGTCCTTTTTTGAAATTTGCTCAGGGAGTAAAAATCGCAATTTCTATTAATTATGTCAAACATATAGCATCTTTTTGCTCTTTACCTTTTGTTTAATAAATAGACTTTACAAATAAGTCAAATTTGTTTTGCTTCTGTCTCTTTCTTTGCCTGAACTTCATTATCCTTAATTTATGGACATGAGTGTAATTTAGAATTAAAATTTTATTGAAAATAATTTTTGCGTGAATCTAAACAACAGAACTTTACAAGGAACATCATAAACAAGGGAACATTACAGGGAACAACAAAAACAAGGGAACATTGCAGGAAACAATATAAACAAGGGCACATTACAGGGAACAACATAAGCAAGGGAACATTACAGGGATCAACATAAACATGTGAACTTTACAAAGTACAACAAAAACGCGGGAATATTACAAGGAACATCACAAACAAGGGAACATTACAAGGCACAACGTAAACAAGGGAACATTATAAGGAACAACGTAAACAATTGAACATTACAACGAGCAACATAAACAAGGGAGCATTACAAGGAACAACATAAACAAGGGGACATTAGAAGGAACAACAAAAACAAGGTAACAGTGTAAGGAAGAGCATAAAGAAGGGAACATTACAAGGAACAACATAAACAAGAACACATTATATGCTGTATATATTTTTATTTAAGATTTACTTAATGGAATATTATTTTACTTTAAAACAAATTTTGAAGAAAACTTATAATAAAAATGGTTATAGCAGTTTTTAAATTGTTTCTTCTAAAGCTGTATTAAAAGATTATAAATACATAGAACGTGAATTTCTTGTCTAGTAAAATTTAAACCTTATAATATTTCCTAAATAAATATAAAATGGAGATTTTGCTAGTAATAACATCTACAGCAACATAATACATTAATCTAAAAAGGATTGAAAAACTTTTAAAATTGCATTTCGAAAATTTCCTATAAAATTCGAATTAGTGTCTTTAAAAATAAGGCCTCATGCCAGTAAGATCCCTTTAATGGTAAACAGCATAATCTCTTGTAGGGAATATACGAAAAGACATGAATATGCTTTCTCAGTTTCCTTCGAAAATTCATCCATTTCAGTAAAGTCTTTTTTAAGAACTTGATTGAGGTTAGAAATGGAAAAATCATTCATTCGTCGCTTGAACATCGTCTGTATCAGTAAACGAATGAGCAAAGAAATTGGTGCAGACACTGAGAAGTATCTCTCCTTTTTTACAAAATGGACTGAAATTTGGAGGGAACAGTAGAAAGAGATAATAGAACAAAAAGCAACATAACTGTTTTTCTAATGGTAGTAATAATAGCAGACTAGTCAGTGTTTTCTTGATTCATTTATATCATATTTTATAGAATTCCTAATGAATCTAGACTGGCCTAAATTTTGAAAGTATTTTTAAGGAATTTTTAATGGAAACAAATATTTAAGGAAATATTAAAGGATTTATATCTCAAAATTAAGGGGGTTTTTTTTTTTTTTTTTTTTTTTTGGTATAAATTGGTGGAAAAAATTCATTATGTCTGTATTTATACTTTTTTGCTTTAATAAAAATAAACATTTTTTTTTTATTATTTAATAACATAAACAATGTATATTTTAAAATAATGGCTTTTCTTTTTAAATTTGTCAAAAAAATTTTTTTGTTTGTTTTATGCATTTTCATTTACGCTTAATAAATATTTAAGGAAACAATAAAAAATATATGTATAAAAAAAAAGGTTCTTAAGTTTGTTAATATTTTTGTTTGTTTCAATACATTTTCTTTTATACTTGTGACAATAATAAATTTTTAAGAAAACAATAAGGAATATGTATTTCAAAATAAAGGTTTTCCTGTTTAAATTTGTCAAAAAATATTTTGTTTGTTTTTACATATTTTCTTTTATGCTTAAGAAAATAATAAATATTTAAGGAAACATTAAAGAATATATATTTTAAAACAAAGATTTTCTGTTTTAAATTTGTCAAAAAAATTTTTTTTTGGTAATTTTTATATATTTTCTTAAGAACAACTATAGATAAGAACTAATGTATAAAATTTTGTGGATTATCTTATGTATATGATATTTGAAATATAAAGGAAATTATAAAATAAATTTTTTGGAATTATATTCAAATTTATAATGTATTTAAATGGATCAAATCATTTCCATTATAATATTTTTATGATTTTTAAATAAATTAAATTTCTATAAGTTTTTCTTGTTTTTCTCATTAATATAAAAAATTAACAGCTTAATAAAATTTCATATGGATGATATAATATCAGACCTATAGAATAATAAGATGTAATGAGATAAAATTTCGTTATCTTCACATTTTAACACTTAAAAATTTGCACCAAAAAATTTTTTAACATATTTTTGCTAACGATTAAAGACCGCTGAAAATTTAAAAATTTTTCTTAAAAAGTATATTATCATAATTTTGAAAAGTATGTTTCGTATGACATTTTTCAAAAAATAACATCAATTTTTTTTTATCATTTCTTTTTAATTCTGCGATATTATAATTAAAAAAAAATGTAGACATTTTGTTTTTTGAAAATAAATTTATTTTATTGATAAATTAATATTGAATAATAAAAAACACACCTAATGCTTCGTATTTTGAAACAAATATTTCAATTTCCAAATGTTTATTGTTGTGTACACTATAGAAAAATTTTCCCCAAGCAATTCCCATTAAAAATGAAACAAGATTCGTATTCAATAAATTAATATGTCCATAAATATATCAATTTTTGTGCACAGCATCATTTATGTAAACTTCAGCAGCAATAATTTTATTAGCATCTTAATAACATCATATTTTTCATCCGATAATAGTGAAAATATATCAAAATATAAGATATAAGATGTATTCAGTGTTATAAGATATCAAAAAATTACCATAAATATATTTAATATATTAATTTGCTAAATGATTCACAGCTTGAAACAAAACTTCTAAGTGCCTTAAAAATTATCATTACAATATAAAAAAATATATGATGTCTTCAGAAGCTTATAAATATAGAACAGAATATATATCCACCTGAAAAATAACAAAACAAAAACGTCTATTAATAAAATTATTAACTGAAATTATGATTATTCGCTTAAAATATAATTAAAGGATTTCTCGAGTCTTACACATATTTTTAAAAGTCAAATTAATTTTTTAAACTTCTAAGGATGTAATTAAAGATTATGGTATGCAAATCGTTAAGAATAGAGGTAACGTTAAGCGAAGTAAAACATAAGAAATTAATTTTATTGTCTTTATTCATTTGTAAATTTTTTCTGTGCTCCGTCTACAGGATTATCTCTTCCTCTTTATAGGATTATAGGAATATCTTGTCTTCAAAACGCAGTTGAAAAACTTAAGATGTGTGAATATTTATTAAGCCACAAATACATGTATTGATTTTAAGTGCTTTTTGAACATATTTTGTTATAACTGCTTGAAATCTTTCTTGAATAATATTTAAATGAGGATTTTTTTATCTACGTGTAGCAATCAGTAGTTCGGAACTAATCGTACTTTAGTTTTAAAAAGTCATTACATCAGAACATATTTGCAACTTTCGGCTTGTTATGTCGTTGAAAAAGGATTTTAATTTGTTAGATAAAGAGATTAGTGACATTGAAAAAATTCCTTTTAAAAGGTCCCAAATATTAAACTGTGAGAAAAGTATTTTAAAGAATTTTCTGTTTTTATCACGATAGTTTTTTGGTTCGTAAAATGTTTTAAAGTAAAAATGAGCTTCTCTAAAATATTTGGAGTTTCTTTCTCCTAACAAAATTATTAAAATACAAGTTTCCAATTTTCGTTTTTAAAGTTGTTTTAATTTGAAGCAAGACATGAATAATATACATGTTATATATATATGCGGGTGTGAGAGTGTGTGTGTGTCTGTGTATGTGCGTGAGGGCGTGTGTGTGTGTGTGTGTGTGTGTGTGTGTGTGTGAGTATTTTGAAAAGGAAGATAATTTGTTTACTGACTTCAACTAATGTCTTAGATTTTAAAATTCAAACGAAAAATATAGAAAGTATGAAAAATAATTAAAAGATTCAAGTGTGTGTACCGCCTCTTGCCATATTAGTATAGAACTAGAATATTTTAACAGATGGGGACTGAAAGAAAATTTATATTCTATTTATCTTAATATTATTTATGTTTTATTCTCCTTAGAAACAAGTATTATAAAAAATAAAGTTAATTTAATTATATTGCACAAAAGTCCCTTACAAATAAAGTTGAAATTTTCCTCTTACAACTGGCGCCATCTATCATTAGATACATACAACTTAAATCTAAAAAAACTAAAATTAATTAATTTAATTTAATTAATTTAATTATTTGAAAAAACTGTATTAACATCAAGAGTCATTCACTACAAGTTCAAAAAAATGCATTTGAACTTGCATGGATGAATAAAAGTAGTTTATTAATGATTGGAAATTTGAACAAGATATATATAGGGAGAGTGTGAATTAATAGAAGGAATTGAAAAAATAATTATTTTAAAACATTTTAACTATTTTTTTCTCTACAGGCAACAATGAAAGTAGTTTTTAATACTAAAAATGTTTATTACAAGAAAACATTAAATTTACTAGGTTGGGTGGCAAATTTTAATTTTAAATCAATGTACCAACAAAATTCAATTAATATATTGGGAAATTATTATGATTTAAACCCGAAAACAGTCATTAAATATCGATTTCTCACGATTTTAATTTTTGAAATGTTAATGGATATTTTAGAATATTGATGAGTATAATTATATATTTTAAATTTTGGACACAATAAAAGGCAATTTTTATACAGGCAACAAACATTAGCAGTTTAATATTTTTAAGAAATTTTAAAATATATGGAGTGCTCCATAATAACAAGACTTTTTATAGATCATATTAAAGTTATTAGTTTTAAATTATGGCAATTATTAGCATATTTATTGCATATTGTGCTTACAAGTAAATCACCTGAGGTATTATTGACATATCCGTTTAAAAAAAGTATTTTTGGTAAATTTATTTATAACAATGATATTGATGAAATAGCTAGTAGATAATGGACAAAGATTTGATTAAGTATTTGAGTGCGCTACAAACAATCTTGAATAGCCTCCACCGAGATTGTTACAGGTTGACTCACACCAATATCTGTGTTTCACACAGCTACACAAATATGAGAAATTTATTTCTTGAAATCGGTGTCTCAAAAGAAGTTTGTCATCTGCTCTAGTGAATGACTTTGATTCACTTTAGCTGTATTTAACATTAAACATAATAGATACAATAGGGATCTTTTGTACTTCAAGTTATCTATTCACTTATAGCAAGTTCTTAAAAAGTAAGTTCGTCACATTCATCTTCCGTTATACCTTCAGGCACATCATTGAATTCTGTTTTAACTTCATCATCATTGTTACTCTGATCCATAAATATATAATCATCTTCCGCTTCATCTAGATTGTCAGATATACTCCATTTTTAAATTACTTTTGAAATATGTCAGGATTAATTTCATTCCATGGTTTTATTATTACATGACACATTTCATATTGGCATTTGACCTTCTTTTTTAAATGTTTTTTTACCTTCTAACATTCACTTATTCTACTATCATTTTAAATTTGCTTTAAATCATTTATTCATACGCACATCTAAAGACGGACGGTAATGCGCCTGAAATAAGTGCCATATCTGTGTTGGACTTTGTCAGCAATTACCTCGTATTATCCATTAGATGGGATCTGAACATCTCCTAAGCTAAAAGACTTTCTGGATTCTTTAAGGCACCTGGATTCTTTCGCCAAACATTTCCATTCCACAGTTTTACACATATTTTTATCCATCCAGCCTTTCTTGTGCATATGAATATAAACACCTTTCTGCAAATTGGATTTTTAGCATCGTTTTTCTTTTAAAAACAACCATGTGTTTTAGATTTGTACCATCCACTGAGCAGGAGAGCACTACATTGACAGTATTTTTTTTGTGACCTGTCGTTTTTATGAGAACCGTTTTTCTTCTTTTCACATCATTTGTTCTATTTCCTATGTTTTCCAGAGATTCATTCATATTTCCATTATGGGACAGAAAATATTTCCTTTGTTTTTTTTTTTTTTTTTTTTTTTGTAAGTCAATGACATACTTTCTGGAAATTTATCAATTTGTTGTCCAAATCTTTAAGAAGCATATGTGAAACTTTCTTTTTTTTCTCAGAGCTAAATTATTCCGAGCCACAAAATTGGCTACATCAACTCACAGTTGGTTTAGAATTTTCACTTTCATTTGCATTCTTTTTTGTCAACTCTAAGGCAAATAAAAATACAATTTTTCTTGTTACAATTAATCCATTCTGATAATTTTCTAGGACCCATTTCGCAACATTTTCAATTGTCCATTGATTTTTCTTCCACTCACGTATTGAACTTACACTAACATCAAACATCTTTGCTGCAGCGTGATTTCCATTTTCTTCTGCAAAATGAATCACATTAATTTAAAAATCAGCACTCTGTTTGCTTCGTTTTGCAAGACACACATTTACTACTGAAAGGGCTACTATAAACTTTATTGAATTTGCTACAGGGAGCATAATACATATCAGGGGCGTTCTGATTTGTTCCAAATTAAATCGTCCACTTTGTACGTCACACAAAAAAGGAGGGAAAAAAAAATATGTAGAAATGTGTGGGAAATCTTGTACCATAGCTCCAATTCTTCTCTGTCCCTCCTCTTTCATTCCGCTTTACAGTTGTAATTTGAGAAGTACCGAATAATTACCAATGTTCAAATTCTATTCGAATAATTATCATTGTCGAAAGCCTATAAAAATCCTTCGAATAAATTACTTCAAAAGATATGAGCATTGCACATGTACATTTTAGGTATATTCTTTAAAATATGGGTGCAATTATACGCGAATATACCTAAAAATTTAAAAATGCAGTTTGAGTATAGGTGAGCGTTATACTCCTCTATGCTTTGTACATCCGCTGGAATATATGAAATATACATACATTTATGAATGGTATTTTAAATGTTATTTGGTGCAAAACTGAATCAGGACATTCTTATAGTTAGAACAATAGATTTCCGATTCCCACATTATGGAAGGTTATTCCGAAACATGCAAATTTATATTGCCGCTTTGTATCTACAGCCGGGCAGGTACAACACACTTATAAGCTAGAAAGTTATTATATTGTTTTGAGCAGAAGAAAAGGCTCAGTATCCCACAGATTCTATTCGTGGATAGCTTTTTTAAGTACATTGGAAACACACATTCTATGCATTGCACTGCAAATGCATTACATTGGACAACAAATATACACGACAAATAATTTTTTCATGACCATATGAAGAAATATTTGTGTTTTTATTGATAATAGTTTGCTTTCATGATATTCAATATTAATTTCATGACGTATAAATATAAATGATTTATGATAACCACAAATATACCATAACATAATTTGCCATAACCACAAATTTTGCTTATGGAATTTAACCTAAGTAATATCAAACAAGTTATAATAACTATTATATATCATTATATCGCAATCGATTTCAGCAAGCAGCTTTACATCGTTATGAGAAACTATATTCCATGTTACGAGCATAAAAAATAATCTATTTCACCAGGAACTATACCCCACTGAATTCTATAATGAAAATGCGCCCAATATCAAACTATATCAGTGGATGGTCGCTATATATTTCCGAGTCGCTTTCAGAAAGGATGTCCATCGCTGCATACGATGAGTTCATCTAATCCTGTTGTGCTAAGTGATGCACGTTTGACGATAATTCGGACCACCCATTCGTGTATTCGATCTCGATTTGTGAAGGCACGGAGGAAAACGAATCAAAGGATTTCGGACATCATGTGTGGTGTTAATCAGTTGGCTTAGAAGTAGCGCACTTGATAGAAACGTATACAACTGGACCGAAGTTTATACCGGTGTCATGATTCCTCAAGTCCATTTGGGAAAAGAGAACATGATAACAATGAATTAGTTCATCGTTTGATGGAATGTAGGAATGTGATCCGAATCGAAATGAGATATAGGATATTCTCTTAATCTTAATGCAGTTTACGTAGAAATGGCATAAGTATCAGAAATCCTTTAATTATGAAGCGAATATCAATACTTTAAACTAATACATTTTTAATTTTGATCAAAGCATTTAGTTAGAAATTGTGAGTTTTATATTCATAATAATCTTTCCTTCAAAAGCAAGTTTTGTTATATTGAATAAAAGGAAGTAAATTTTATATCTAATTACTACAAAGATTCGCAACATTCAGAAAAAAGTATAAATATGACAAAAAAGTGTAAAAAAGTGGTATAAAAATGGAAATTTGACAGTCTCGAAAAGAAAAAAAAAGACTTCATAATACTAATATCATAAAAATTACGGAAACAAATTCTATAAACACAAGCGAATTAAATTTCTGAATTCCATGATGAAAACGCGCCCAACATCAAATTATATCAGTAGATGGACACTATATATTTCGAGTCGCTTTCAGAAACGGTGCCCATCGCTGCATGCGATGAGTTCATCTAATCCTGTTGTGCTAAGTGATGCACGTTTGACGATAATTCGGATCACCCATTCGTGTATTCGATCTCGATTTGTGAAGGCACGGAGGAAAACGAATCAATAGATTTCGGACATCATGTGTGGTGTTAATCAGTTGGCTTAGAAGTAGCGCACTTGATAGAAACGTATACAACTGTGCCGAGTTTATGCCGGTGTCATGATTCCTCATGTCCATTTAGGAAGTGGGAACATGATAACAATGAATTAGTTCATCGTTTGATGGAATGTGTTCCTAATCGAAGTGAGATATAGGAAAACTTATAAATTATGTAGTTTTCTAATGCAGTTTACAGAAATGACATAAGTATTAGAAGTCCGTTAATTGTGAAGTTAATACGGATGCATTAAACTAAGGCACTTTAATTTGGATCATAGCATTTCTTCAGCAATTGTGAGTTTATATTCATAATAAATATTCCTTCAAAAATAATTTTTATTGTAGTGTTTGAAAGAAAGTAAATTTTATGTCTAATTGTTACAAATTCCCAAACATTCAGAACATATAAAAGTGTAAATTTGACAGTCTAAAAAATGTTGAAGAACTCATAATACTGACCTCATAAAATTTAGAGAAACAAATCCCAAACAAACAAGCAAATTACGTTTGGTTAAAATTATACAAACAATGAAGTCAATATAATTTAAACAACCTTCGTTGTAAACGCAGTATAGTAAAAGGTGTTATTTAGCTTAGAATTCAATAAGAAATAAATGATGAATCTGTTTTTAAAAACGTGAATCAAAATAAAAGAAATTTTTGAACTGAGAAATTTTAGTATTAATTTAATTATTTAATACTAGTTTTGAATGATGCAGTTTAATTTCAAAACTTACAACAAAGGTTAGAAAGGAAACGTACATCACAAAGAAAAAAATAAATTTATTGAATTATGCTAAATAATCTTGTATTAAAATGTTTGTTTAGTAGTTATTTTAAAGGCATTTTTATATTGATGAAGTATATTTTATTTCATTGAATTAACTAGTAATTAAATTATTGAAATTGGCAGATCTTGCAAAAAAATGGTCCTTATTTGATTCTTAATTTTTTACAATTATACTTTTTTCTCACTTGATATGGAAAAAGCTAAAATTTCTACAACAAATCCCATAAAATTATGGGAAAACATATAGTACCAATTAATTCATTTAAATAATGAATGTTTCATTGTCAAGTCAATTTTTTGGAAAATATAACTGGGAAGTATTCGTTTTTTTTTTAAATATTGATGCTTTAAATTAGAAATGAACTAATTCATCAAACAAAATTGATGAAATCTTCTACCAGACAGAAATCAAATTACGCAATACAAAATTAGGTTAAAACTAATTCAACTATTTAAATGAATTTGATTGTTTGGTTGAAAAGCAGGGATAATTATAAAATAACCTAAAACCAATAATAATAATAATAATAAATAAAAAATTTAATTTAAAATTATCCTAAGCATGGCAACTTATAAAGATCTATTGATCTTTTGACTGATGGTATCTGTTAGAAGTCATAAGAAAATAATGACTAGACAATAAGACTAGACAAAAACAATCAAAAACTTTAAAGGGGGGTAAAACATCGTAAGCTTTTATTATGCTATACATTTAAATTGTCTATAGACATAAACGTATAATATGTTATTAAAATTTATGGCTATATATTTTTATATACACCAAAAATATGCAATTGTAAATGCTGATTAAAATTAATAATACAGTTAATTCTTATCTCTCTTCCAGAATAATAAAAATATGATTTTAGTAGCAAAAAATATTTTTAAAAATATTTTATAATTTTTTTCAGATATTGGGAAATAAACATAAATTAAATAAACACATACATATATTTGTACAACACATATTTGTTGTCAATATTTTTATTATAAGAGAATAATGATTTCTCTTTTAAAGTTCATTTTTAAGATTAGGTAAAAAAAAAAAAAAAAGGGGAGGAATTTTTCAACGTATATGTTGTTGATAATTAATAGTAATTTAATACATTGAAGTCTCAATATTATAATATTATGTTAATGATTTGTGTGACTATATCATGGTTTTATTTAATGCTATTTTCGTAAAATTAATGTTTTTCATTATAAAAATTAAAAGACATTTCTCTAGAAGTAGTTATTTAATGCATGACTGCTGAAGCAAAAATTTCTGTAAAAGTTAGAAGTATTCATAATATGCTAATTAAAATATTTCATGTTTCATAATACACGTGTAATGAGAAATTTAAAAAAACATATTTTGTATACATTTAAACTTTACCTCCTTGATGTTACGTATAATAAACGTTAGTATTACTTATAATTATTAAAACAGAAGTTATTTGTTATTATCAATAAAATAAATTTGTACCGCTTATTTTTATAATAAGAAACAAGTTTTCATTTCTTTGAAATTTGCAATTTTTTTCGGAAATATTTATTTTTTGCCACCATCTCGAAATTTTAATAGAAAACGTGAAGGTAAATTTACATTTTTACCTTGATAACAAACTCAAAATAAACCAAATTTTTATTTTCTGATCATAGAAAAAAATTTTTTTTTCTTCATTTTTATCACAAAAACAAATTTTACCAATTCTAAAGTTGCTTCAACTTTTCTAAAGTTTCAGTGAGTTCAAATTATTTTTTAACTTATATTTCGAGATAAAAATGAGATGGCTTTCTCGGATTCTCGATTGTTAGCAGGCGAAAAAAAAAAAAAAGAACTGAAAAATCGAAACCCTTAGAAGAAATAGTTCTAGAAAAGCCAAATTATCTCAAAAGTCAGTGTTCACGCAAATAAAAAAAAAAATTACAAAATTATTTGCAACATTTATAAAATTGTACTAAAATTGATATTTAAATATTGGACTACTAATTTAAATTTATTCTTTTGTATTGAAATAAAAAGTAAAATAGTTACCTGAAAAGGAATGTTTGTCTATTTTATATTGCATTTTTGCAAAAAAAAGTTTTTTGTGATAATAAGACAATAATATTTCATGTAATAATGAACTTTATATTTTTTAATTCATTTATTAGCAATTATACTTGTATTTCTATTTTTATTACCATGATATTAGTTTGGGCCAAATATTAAAATATTTTTTCTGAATATTAAGAATTATGATTTTTTTATGTTTTTTTTTTTTTTTTTTTGTAGGGTGTGATATACGCATTCTGCTAAATAATTTTTATTTATTTTTTAAATCACTTTTCAGATATTTTTGGTTGCTTTTTTAGAGTGTATAATTGTTTTTAAAATAAGCCATATATTGTAATATATGAATTACTGATATTTCATGTTAAAAGTGTAAAAATTTTTTCAAAGATGATAAAAAGTTTAAAATATTTTAATAATTTAAAATATTTTTAGCAGTTTAATATTAAAAATATTGAAATTTGAAAAAAATAACAATTTTAAATTTAAAAAAAAATTTTTACATTTTACAAAATGTTTTGTTAGAAAAAATGCTCATTTTTCTACGATTATTTCTTTATGCATTTTAAAATTATCATTTATTTTGGGTTTATGTATTTTATATGCATATTCAAGCTCATAATGTTAAATATAACAATTTCAATAAATATAACAAAACAAGTAGCATAGTTTATATCATTTATTTATTTTTATATAATTATTTTATGTGAGTAGTAGGAAACTTCTTTATTATTCTACATTTATTTCATAAGCTTTTAAATTGAGAAATTTTATTCTATAAAATCTTTCGGGAGATTTTAATAAAACAATTATTTACGAAACTCTGATTTGCATGCAATTTAAAAGATGAAGTTCGAAATATGCATATATAACCAAAGAATATTTTATCAAAGTTTCTTGTCAAAGTTTTGCAAGTTCTGATTAATAAATTGCTTTTAATTAAAATCTCTATGATATTCATATGAATATTTTTAATAACGAAATAATTTTGTTATAGAAAATAGAATCTAATGTATGCAATTATTTCTAAGCCTTTAGCTATAAATTAGTTGCCGAAACATGGCACATAAGAAAGTTTGAAATTTGTTTAGTACATTCATAATTTTATAATTTCTATTTAAAAAAAATTTCAATAAAAGTTTATTTATTTATAAAAAAATTATGGGATGAATTAAGATACTTATTATTTAAAATTTGTTAATTGCAAATATTATAATAATATGCTAAATTAAACTTTGTAAATAACAGTTGGATTTAATGTTTTACTTACAATGTTGAGAAAAAAAATTGTACACTACAACCTGAGCATTTGGTATTTTGTATAGTATTATTTTAATGGTAATGTTATTTATTGTAAATTTTTCTCTGCTGTTCAAATAACAATAAGTTGTGAGTGTTTAATATTATTATAAATCTTAAAACTACTTTTTTACAATGAACATTAAAACTATATAGCAATAACGGCATTATTTATTTTTTGCTTCCATGAAAAATTATTAACCAATCACGTGCTATGTTTAATTAAATAGTTATTCAGTGATAGTAGCAGCAAATATTTTGAAAAGATTTTCCTATTTCAGTACTGCTTATTCTTTTCCAAATAAAATTAAAAATTAAGCAATTTTCAAACAATGGGAAGGAATATCAGAACATCAAATTTAAATTATGGTAGACTATCCACAATTTTACGAATGCTAAATAAAATAAGATATACGAATTTATAATAATTCAATAGCAAACATCCAAACAGGAAAACAGAGCAGCAAATTGTGTTTTAAAACACAGCAGCTTAAGCAACAATTGTTTGAATAATGAGAAAATTGATTTAAAAAATATCATTTCAATTCACGAAACTTCAAGCACGTATTACGTAGGCTTACGTAAACCATTCCAATTAATATTTGGAAGACAGCAACAATTGTATTGGACCAAAAGAGAATTTGTATTTGAAGGAAACAAAATTTTTCAAATCAGTTTATTTGATGAAATTTTTTATGAAAATAATGACTCAATCTCACAGTATGTTACATATAATTCAATTAAAATAATGAAGCTGCATATCAAAATTTGATGCAGGATTTCTTCAATTCTATGAGGTGAGGAATTCTAAATCGGATTTTTCTAATTGAAAACTGGGACGACTTTAGAAAAGAAAATATTTTTGATAAGAAAATTTATTTTTTAAGTTAACGATGTACCATTCTATAAAGAAACAAATGTAAAAGAAAGATTGATAGGCGATAGATGTATTCAAAGTAATTGGATAAATCCTCAGCTTGGATCCAGTTGAAAATTTATTGCATAAAATACGAAAAAATTATTACAAGAATTAAAGGGTGAGATCATTGCAAATGTGATTGCAACATTAGTATTTTTATAATTTGTTAATTTAAAAAAAAACTTATCATTTGCCTTATTTTTCAATAAACATTTTTCAGTGTATATTTAATATATTTTTGTTGCTAACGGCTTATGTTGATAAATCAATAATATATAATCATGCAAATTAAATTATTGGAGATCACAACAAAAAATATCGAGTAAACTGATATATAATTCAAGCATAACAAAAAGTATATTATTAAAAATACTGCTTAAAATTTAACTTATTTTTATCTTTAAGTATTACAAAACCTTTGGTTAAATTTAAAAGGATAGAAAACTTATTAATTATGTTCTATGCGTAATGCAATGTACATAATTAAATAAAGAAATTAGGTTCTAACGAAGAAATTTAGTGTTGTGAAAGTAATGTCTAATTAAGTAAATTGGGTATGATCTATCATCTGACACTAATCAAAATGCCCTTAGACGTTACCCTTCGAAGTTATAAATTTATGTAGAAAATTATGTTAGATTGAGGAGGAAATCAGCTATAAATTTGTAGAGTGTTATTAATTTGATATAAAACCTTTTTTTATTCAGATAACTTAATTAGAAACACTTAAATGCTAATTAATGGTTACAGTCGCTAATGAAGATGTACAGGTAAAATTTTAAAAATTAAATCTGTAATCTTTCAGATCATAAAATAATTATAGTATGCAAATGGGAAAGGCTCGTGATAATTTGCTAGAAGCATAAATTAGACAACCATTTCTATCAAATATGTCCAATGATCTAAATGGAGACATAATTATACCAGTATAAAAAAACGTATGTAAGATGGTATAAAATATTGATAACCGTTATAAACCACAGATATTGAATTTTTAAATGATTTGTACGTTTACATTCATTGAGGTTTGAACATGATGGAATCCATCTGATCGTGCGACACCGGTGATCGTGCGAACGGCTTTGTTATAAAAAGTTTATAATTATTTTTCTAGTTATCCATTGTTACGTTATTTAAATTATAAGAGTATATGGAGTTATATTTGATGCCATCAATATATGTACTATATACAAATCATTTAAAAATTCAATATCTGTAGCCTAAATGAAGACGTAATTATAACAGTAAAGAAAACCTAAGTAAGACAGTAAAAAATATTCATAATCATTACAAAAACAAATATTGAATTCTTAGAAGATTTGTACAGTTGCAATCATTAAGGTTTGAACATGATGGAGTCCATCTCATCGTATGGTTCTGGTGAGACCTTTTTGTTATAAAAGTTTCTAATTCTTTTTCTAATTAATCCATTATTACGTTAATTAAGTTATAGAAGTATATGGAGTTATATTTTACGATATATGCACAATTATATGCAAATCATCAAAAACTCAATATCTGCGGTTTGTAACTGTTATCAATATTTTTAAATTGTCTTACTTACTTTTTTTATACTGTTATAATTACGTCTATGTTTAAAACATTGGGCATATAGTGATAGAACTGGTTGAACATTAAAATATTCTCACTATCTCTCATATGCCTTAAATGAAAGTCACTTAATTCTATTATCCGGAGCTAGAGGCTCTAGTGTTAAATCACAGCAGATTGCTATTGCTTGTAAAAGTAATTACAAGTCTAGTTTTCTCTGTTCAAACTCAATATTTCTGCTCAGGAAATACTATACATCTTGAATGTACACTTATTGCCAAAATGCCCACATTCATTATGTCGATTCTTTTCTTTAGGAAGATGACAAATATTGCGTGTGGTTAAATGATGGCACATTTCATCTTATAGAAAGCTCTGCGTCAGCAATGACAACATTCAATAAAGACATATGCCAAAAGACAAAATATTAAATCAATTACCGTCTAGACTTTAGTTCAGCAACAACAGTAATACATGCTGAAATACAAAAACCTACCTTACAGAGCTTTTCAAACTTTTATTGGCCGCATGTGAATACATTTAGCAATTTTTCGAATATGAGACATAGATTACGTGTCAGTAATTTCAAAACTCTGAACATAAGGTATTATGTAGAATATATTCATAAAATGAGTTTTGTAAATGAAATATGAATAATATATTACGGTTTTGTGGATATTGAAAATGCTTAAAAGTATATTTTTAGATACTGCATTCTTTTAAAAAAATGGAAAATTATTTAGAAGAAGCTAGACTTTTATTCAATAAAGAACATCGACATGGTAAAAATAAGAATTAAATCTTTAGCCTTTTGCTGTTTTTTTAACCTCTCTAAACACTTTTAATTAATAGTTGCATACAGATATTTACCTTTTTAATTAGCTGTCTCTTGTATTTTTTTTACAGTTATTTAACAATTAAAAGTACTAGCTTGTTTTTAAAATAAGCTGTTTTAAAATAGTTAACATTTTCACATTTCTCTCAGATCATTGATTTTTGCAGACGCTGTTTTTATTCTGTATATGCAAATAAAATTAATTAAATTAAATGGTTTAGCTGTTTTAATAAATTATTTAAATTAATCTTGTGTTTTTTAATCTAGATATTGTGAAAAATGTTTTTAAATAATATGATAGTAAATGCTTTTGTGCTTTACTTTTTATACACTATACAAAAATATTAAAAAAATAAAAAAAGGCAAATTATGCTAACTTAAAAGAGCAATGGGACTTGATGGTTGAGTAACTAGCGCTCTGTGCTCGGTGCCACATGTTTTTCGATTTCGAGTCCCTGCGGTGTCATGGATGTTTGTTGTGATTTAAATCAACTTTAAACGATAATGGTCTAATGTGATTGTAGAGCATTGGGCTTAAGGTTGATAACCCTTCCCCGTAAATAGAAAATACCTAACTCGAAATCTGATGAATCTGACTTTGACCCACCTTGGGGGCTGTTGCTCAAATGACAAAAACGATAGATGTAATATCAACTATGATTTTTTTTTTACATCAATGGTTTCAGATTACAGTTATGCATGCTATGAAATTCTCACCACGGAAGATAAGGAGATAACGTTGTCTTCCAGGAAGACTTTTTGATGTAGATTTTGCATTACTATTTGCGTCTAACATCGAAAAAAAACAACATAAAAACGTTACCTGACTATGGATACAAGACATCGAATCTTCTTTTTCTGAAAGCAGTAATGTGATGGAAGTTGCCATCGCACAGTGGAGTAAAACAAGCTAATTTCTGACAATAAGGTGGCTTTTATAACATTATCTTAAAAATTGATGCATATTTCTATGTGAAATTTAAAGTTATTTTTTATTATTTATTATATTCTTTGTTATGCATTATTTATATTTTTTATTATTTAAAATTATTTTTATTGCAAAATTTTTTAAAATTTTCTTTGAGTTGATTATTAATTGAACATAATAACATCGAACACAGAACAAAAACTTTCTTATTAATTTAACATTACATTGGGTTTCTCGGAAGTTCCACGATGGCTTTATTGTTTTATGACATTTTATTTTTCTCAAACTAATTTTTTATCAATATATTTAATAAATTATAATAAAAAGTTGCATATTTTAGTTTAAGTGATTAAAAATAATATTACTTAGAAATGGGTTATATTAATGTTATTGAAATTATTTTTCTCAGATGTAATGTTTTGTACTAATTTTAATGCAAAAATTTAATTTAAAGCTGCACTATTTATCTAAAATAAACATGCTTATTACAGATATATAAAATAATAATATGTAATACGTATAATTAGATGTTTCATAAATAAAGAGAATAGTTTGGAATATTAACAACAATTTTCTTTGGTTTTGTTTTTTCTATATTTAAAGCCCAGAAGTTGGAGGTTTTTGAAAGATACTGTTTCAAATTTTTTGAATGATCAGAACTATCTTCAAAAGAGAGTCCTTGAACGACCTTTCAAATCGTGAAAAAATTGTTCTTAACAAACAAATCGAATGGTTTTTTGGTTATTTTTATATTACAATAATCCAATTTATTTTTATATTTTACAGATAAGAAATAATTAATTTTCTTTTTTTATTGAGATTAACCATATTTTTGATTAGAAATATTTTTTTTTCTTTTGCTATAAGATATAAAAATATATATATATTTTATAATCAATTTTTTGCAGTCAGTTCTGTTTTATTACGCCACAAAATTATTTCCGTCTCAGCGATAATAAATCGAATAAAGAATAAAGAAAAAATAATAATGTCTCAAAAAAAGAAAAGAAAAGAAATAAGAGTTTTAGGAACATAGTGAATGATGATAATCAATGTTAGTGTTTGATTTAATATTTCAAAAGAAATCGATATCAATATGCTACTGTGCCCCAAAAGTAAGAACAGTTATTTTTTTTTTTTTTTCTTTATTTATTCTTACAAATTTATTTCCACGCCTTCAAAATAATCCCTTCCGGGCACAATGAGACATTTCAAATATCACCGAAATCACTTTTAGCGTCTCACAAAGCCAAGCCTAACTCAAACACTAATGAATCATTTTGATGTCAAATTTCACACTGATGTCAAGGACAGTGCCAGCAACCTAAAAAAAAAAAAAATGTCATTCCATAAGATCCGGGAATTTTATATTGAAAATCGGTCTTACTTTTTGGAAACAGTAGTAAAATTAACAATATTTCAATAAAGATCAAATGCGACCAAGAGTTTATCCCACATATTTTTTAACCATAATACTGTAAATGATATATTTGCAAAAATTTTGGGGTGATATGTGAAGAAATTACTTTTTTCTCTCGCTTTTCAAAACATAGATGAAATTTTCAAGAAATGACCATTTTAAATTATTAATATTTTATAGTCATTTACTAAAACAAAATAATTTTCATATAAAAACTGGAAGGATTTGAATCTCTGAAATAACGAAACTATTTCTACCAAATTTCTTACAGGAACACGTACGGCCTCATAAATTTGTCGATTTTCGAGTCCTGTGCATTCCTACCCGAAATTCTACCAGGCTAAAGGAATGCAGAAATTTATGGCATTTCAAGAAATAAACACACAAAAAAAAATCATGGCATCCAATTTTCGTTTTTTGACATTCTGCCAACTATTTCAAGCATTTTGTCACACTGTGAATTTTCTCTAAACCAGAGCTCTGTTGCACACTAGCTGCGTACGTTACCATTGGGCTATGAGTCGGGTTATCCAGAGTAATAAGTAAAGATTTGAAGCAGGTGTAACACCTTGAATTTCAGCAAAATCATAATTGGTTTTCATTATTTGAATTAATCTATGTCAAAATAAGTTTCATATTAAAAATCATTGTAAGAAAATTATTGGTGAAATAATAATAGTTTAAAGGTATAGGAAAAAAAAAAACAAATTTGAGATACACAATCATAATTGCCAATTAAATGGCACGTTTGATCTATGCTATTAGAACTTCACTAAACAAGCCACAATATTTTTATGTTCTAAAGCACAAAACAAATCAGACAATAACCGTTAAGCATTAATCGTTGCAGCAATTTATAAAGAAGTAAAAAAAAAAAAAAAAAAAGAGAAAAAAATTTAGTTAAAAGTTTTTTTAAAAATTTGTATTAATAATATGCCATACATTTTATTGTTATTGCCAATTTATTAATGACCTTCGTTATTTTTATTGAAAGAATAATTATCTAACGTTATCCATATTAACAAATGTTTATGCTGTTTACATGTGGTGCATTACATGCACAAATGGTCCATAGCTACACAGTTTACACATGATCCACAACGCGATCAGACCTCGTCAGTCCATTTCCAAGCACTTTTTCTAGCACGTTATCTCCCCATCCAAATGTGAGCAATTTAATATCCCTGGGATGTCAGAAGTATGTCCCGAAAGGGTCCAGTCAATAGTTTACTGTACTTCACACCTTTCTTCCAGTTTCTATACTGGTCGTTTGTCCCACACATAGAAATATATTCCGGCTCATTATATTCCGGCTCACGTATGTCAATTTGTTTGTGTCTCCGATTCTCCAATTCTCGTCACTTGAGTTATTTCAATCGTAAGGAAGATTTTTTTCTTCTTTTGTTATCTCATTTTTAACCTTTGTCTGATCTGTTTCCAAACGTGAAAAAAAATACATTTAGTTCTGTATTCTTACACGTAATCTGATTTCCGAAATGCTCCTGATTCGTCTATCAGGAGCATTTCAACTTTCCTCCTGATTGAATACCATATCTTTTGAAATTGTTCCTCTAATAAATATTTCTTACTTTCTTCCAATAATTATAAAAACTCAGAAGTTCACAAAGTCACTTTATGTAATTCCTCCACTATCGCCGCATATACTTAGACGAAAGGCTTTACATCTTTATCCAACCAACGGCTAAATGGAATACTAGCTTTTACTCCTACTAGAGGTCCAATCTCAAGTCTTAAAATATTTTCACTGTCTAATTGTAACACATCTTTCGGTATCACCTATTTCCGAAATACAGTAGTCTTAGCAGTACTATCGATGATCCTTTGAAACTAATAAATCTAATCCCCTAGATAACAACTCCTAAATCGGTCCAACTGAATTTATTATTCGTTTCACCTTCCGAAATTACAAATCAAAACATAATTATGGCATTACTCATTTTAGTCTTGATATCATTTAAACGTTCTTCCTTAAAATCATTCCCTTTCTGTTGTAGTAACTGAGTTACCGTATTATGTTTTGAACAAAATAACTTTAGATTTAATTCTAATTTACGAAACTATTTTTATGTTCCCGTGTTTTATAGTTTCCCCCGTACTACTACTCTCTCTCTCTCTTTCTCTCTAACCTTTCTCATTTTGCTAGTACTTCCAATAACTACAATTAATTATTTAATAAATTCTTCCTCAAATGCTGAAGATTTTGCAATGAACTTTTGTTAAAACACCTTTTTTCTTTGCATTTGGAGGAATTTGTTCGCCTAATTCACTAGCTAACAAACTTAAATCTTCAATTTTGAATCTGGAAAAAAATGACAAAATGCTTTCCTTGTCTTTTTAACCCAGTAACACCAAATTCAATGACAACATCTAAAGTTTTAATTGAAAGATAATTAAATTCCATATAAATTTTGTTTGTTTCAGAAGCATACATATTAATATCATATATATAAATGTATTTATAGAGGTGGATAGCACTGAAGTACATGGCATGACAAGATGAATCTCTTGAAACTGACATTTCATGGCATCTTTCAAATCAGTCGCAGTTTGTGAATTAAATACGTGCACTTTATATTTAACTTCACTGTCAGAAATCCATTGGAGTGAGATCTCGGGATCTTGGCGGCATTGGAAACGTGAAATGGAGGAGATATATCTGTCACAAAAACTGTTGGATTTAGAAACATTTCACAGAAGACCTCACAAATAGGGCAACACCATCTGGCATCCACAATAGTAGAGTTCATGAATCTATAGCTTAAGCATTTAAGCGGGAAACCTGCATCTGAATGAAAATGCCAGTTTCAAACGTCAAATCAAACGTCAGGTTCAACAGATACCTCTTGTCACGGTACGTGCTTCAGTGTTATCCCCATCAGCGGCATGCAAAGTGTCATTGTGCGTAAAAGGAGTTCACATGTAAAATTTGTGAAATACATTAAAATGTGTTTCTTCGATGTAATTATTGGTTGTTTTCACCTTGTTGTTCTTAATACATCTAGTGCCGGCAATTTTCAGGCAGAAGACCTCACAAATAGGGGGCAACACCATCTGGCATCCACAATAGTAGAGTTCATGAATCTATAGCTTAAGCATTTAAGAGGAAAACTGCATCTGAATGCAAAAATGCCAGTTTCAAACGTCAAATCAAACGTCAGGTTCAACAGATACCTCTTGTCACGGTACGTGCTTCAGTGCTATCCACCATCAGCGGCATGCAAAGTGTCATTGTGCGTAAAAGGAGTTCTTTGATGTAATTATTGGTTGTTTTCACCTTTGTTCTTAATACATCTAGTACCGGCAATTTTCAGGCTATAGGTATTATTTTATGAGGATCAAAAATGCCATTCCGTCAAATCAAACGTCATCCCAATCCTTTCCATTATGGGGATCACATTCCAATGAAGATCATTTACACCTTTGTTCATTATGCAGATCAGATTGCAGTAAAAAAAAGTAAGTTTTGCCATTTGAAATTTTCGAAATCGTTTTTTTAATGTAACCGCAACTATTAGAGTTTAAATGTTGTTTTTTCATAAGATTCTACAGCGCAAATACCTTACACAATTTCATTCAGCTTCTATAAATGATATGATAGCTGATAACTGGGGACTCATACAACGAAAAGTTTTTTACACAATCATCCTGCATATAATATACAATAGCATTTACTAATTTTTTTCGTGAACGCTAAGTATTAGATATTTTTGTGAACATTAATAGTATAAAATTTAAATCAACATAGTATTATCCCCTTTTACATCTAAAGTTTCTCAAAGAATAAAATTAAACAATATCACACACCAATTAATGACGCCCCATATAAAACCTTCATTCTACTTTATACCACAATAACCTTTCAATGCCATTTGTCATATTTTTTTCGCCGAGTTTTTTATGTTAAAAACTATTTTAGTATTCAAGAACTTCAAGCGAATATTGATCAACAAAAAAAATGTAAAGATGAATTTTAAAAACTTGATGAATGGTATTTAATGAAAAGTGTCTAAAAAGAGGATATTCATCATAAATATTTAATGATTAATAAGATATGAAAGGCTTATACAAAAACTCTTTGAAAAGGCGACATCGTGTCTCTTACATTAATATGATTGATGATGAAAACTATAATTTATTAACTGTAAAAACATACATATTTATTGAATCTCAAATGAAAAACATAGTAAGTAAATGTTCATTAAATTGATATCTATATAGTAAGGATCCTATTTTCACTCTATTATAAAAATTTTGTGGCATATATCTTTTATATTTACTAATAAAAGATTTTGCAGCAATATAAAATTACTGTAAACCATTATAACAATTTAATTAAAATTTCAAATTCTTCCCATTATAATTTCAGCACTAATATTTACTTAAAACTCTTTACAAGTGAAAAAAATTCGAAAATACCTATTCTAATTTTTTGCGATTGATATAATAATGATAATAAATGATTTATTGATGTGTACCTTTACACATTGATGTGTACCTGATTGCACTTTAATGATTTACTTTAGGAAACTATTTCAGTAAATAGGAATTCTTACACATAAAATACACTGACGGAAAAAATTCTAACACCGAAAAGACTTGTGTTATATAAACGAAATTTGGTAGAAAATGTGTTTATACATCTGAAAGATGGCAACGATTCAATTTTCGCGCTATTCGCATAAGTGTGTAGCGCTAGTATAGCCAACATGAAAATCAGGTTTTCTTTAAATGCGTGCTGTAAAGTTTGTGAACGTTATTGAGCTTTGAAATTTGTCGTATTGAGTAGATGTTACCCAAGAATGCCTTTAAGAAGACGAATAAGCTATTATCAACAGCTCAAAATCGATTTTGAACGAGGGCGCATAATACGGCTACGAGAGGTGAATTTTCTTCCGCGATATTGCAGAAAGTCTTGGCCGGAATGTGTCCACCGTGCATGATTGTTGGGAGCAGTGACCAAGGGATGGTACTGCCTCAAGAAGACCGGGTTCCATGCGGCCATGTTTGAGGGAAGACCGCCGTATTTGGGGTACATCTGTGTCTAGATATAGATATAAATATATATATACATATATTCCTGTTCTTCATATACATGCATTTGAGGGTGCTGCTTAGACTTGATGCTCTAAAATTATGTGCTACCTCGACGACTACACTATGTTTTTATTTGTTGGTGAATTTCAATAATTTTACGATTAATTCAACAAAATCTAATGACAGAACATTGATTAATTTCTTTGTAAGAAGGCATTTTTGTGATATTACTATAAATGCGTTCAATTATCTGTATTCATACATGTTCATGCTTTCGGGACCAGCGAGATAAGTCAAGTCTTCAAGAGCGACGAATGCAAATCTCGCCATTCCAGTGACTATAAGGAATAATTTCGTTAAAACTCGAATTTCCCTTAAATAGATTTAGAGGGGGTTTTTTTTTTACTGAGATTAAAAAAAACTCTAAAAACATAAAAACATTTTAAACGCTAGAGTAGTCGCATCAAGTCACTCTTTTAGCATTTCTGTGTCATCCTTTGAGGTGATGAATCTTCGTATAAAAAAGGGACAGCCATGAGACGGAAATGGGAATGCCAAAATGTAATTTTCTAAAAAAAAAAAAAAATAAATAAAAATAAATTAAAAATTTTTTTTTTTTTTTTTGGGAATTTACTTCTGGGGAGTATGTTATAACCTGCGCACTTTATCACGTTGTGAGCGTGTACCTCAGTTTGAATTCTTATTTGTTGAAAATAATAATTGATTTAGATTTTGACAATGCGAAATATTTGGTTCTTGGAAATTTTTCAATTGACGCACAACTACACTCATGTCCATAAATTAAGGATAATTCATAATCACACAGAAATTGAACTCTAAAATAAAAAATTTCACCTGTAGAATTATCACACACATCTTGAAGAAGAATATGCAAATTACAGAAACCACCAGATGGCGCAGATAGTACGTCACAAATAACGAGAGTGTAAGAGAGGGTATATAAGGAATGGTGGCAAAGAAGTAAAATTGTTCACAAACGCTTTAAAAGCCTTCAGGGCAATAACCGCATAGTTATGGCACAAAGGAAGCATTGGATGATTTTTACGTGGTAGAATTATCGGACGACTGGAATGTGGACGTACCCAGCTGGAAGTATATGAGGGACTTGAATCGCCCAGAGTGTCATCTCTAGGCTTTGACAACGATTCCAAGAGATGATGGTAATGTGAGTAGATGTTCCAGCACAGGTCGCCCCCGAGTTACAACGCCGAATGAGGACCGGTATTTAGCAGTTACTGCCAACAGAAAACAGACGGAGCACAGCATCAGACCTGTCTTGTCAGCTCTCTTCAGCTACCGGCACGACAGTTTCAAGACAGACCGTGTACAGACGCTTAGGGCACATTGGACTATATGCTCGTAGGCATGTCAGATGTGTTCCGACCACCGCAACCTCACTGTCGCCCGCAATTAACCTGGAGTAGAGGCATGCATTGTGGACACCGCAACTGTGGTCTTGTGTGATGTTCTCTGACGAGTCCAGGTTTAGTTTGCTTGCAATCTGCGGACTTTCTTATGGAGAGCGCCAGGTACCCGTTACCACCAAAGAGAGCACCATTGAACGACACCGTTACGGTGGTGCAGGATGGCTCGTTTGGGGAGGGACATTCTTGGTTCCAGAACAGACCTGCATGTTCAGAGAGTAACGATGGCAGGCCACATCTA